>JAHWFO010040148.1:981002-1011965 GCA_023313115.1 Rhysida immarginata
TAGATACAAGAATGAGCCCCCCCCCCCCTTTTATTTTCGTAACCGAAGCAGATATATCAATTTTGATGAATCCAATGAATAGGAAGTAGTGGGTGACCTATCCCATGGTGCACTTTCATCATCCCAAATATGCAAATTAAGACACATTCAAAGCCTACCTTGAAAACCGTAGCAGATACACGAAAAATTCCAATTAAACACTTGTTCAGCATGGAATTCCAAACAAAACAAAAAAAAAATTCAAAAATCCAATGAACAGAAGTTAGGTGAGCAGAAATGTTGCGAAAAATTTACACAGCTTTTTAATGCTCAATATTAACAGGCATTACAACTTTATTACGTACGTGCTGAGCAACATGGATAGGAAATCGGACGTACAAGATGCCATAAAGCGAACAATCTTTATGGAACTGGGAAAAAATCAGGCATAAGTTGCTAAAATCATCAAGTGCCCACAGTCTACGGTGGCAAAGGTGGTAAACCAGCAAAACGAGGATCCAGCTTTTACAGGAAATCGGAACAGATGTGGACGAAAATGCAACACTAGTGAGAGGCAAGACAAGCAACTGAAGAACATTGTGGGAAAAAAAACTCAGTTTCAAACGCGTTCAAAAAATTCATTATAAGTGGAAAAAGTGTGGAGCAACGTGCGAAAAACATCAATTTGCGGATCAGAGTTTCCAAAATCAAACCTTTGATGACTCTGAACTAGCAAAGACGAGCCCGTGTAAAGTGATGCAAGGAAAGGTTTATTTTGGGACAAGATGACTGGAGTAACGTCCTACGAATCCGTGTTCCCCTTGTCTTTTATTAACGTGTGGAGACAGGCACACAATGAGCTTGCAAGAGGAACTGCCTCGAGAGATCAGTGAAATTTGCTGCTTCAGCAACGGTAATGGGGACGCAAGTCCTCAGATGGAATAAGAAATTTAGATCTCATCCTAAATGGTGTAGTCTCTCAAGAAATACATGGGGATAATGTCATGGTTTCCATCCTCTGAAGATCTGTACTGCGATTCTTTTCTGTTCCAGCAGGATAGTCCTGTTCCATTACGGGTTGGTCGTTCGCGAGCGTGTAAGTGAGACGTTTGGACAACAATGGATTGGCCGAGGAGGACCAGTTCGTTGGCCACCCCGCTCCCCTGATTTTACACCACTTGACTTTTTCTTGTGGGGATACCTGAAGGACAAGGTTTATGCTACGCAGCCCGCCTCACTGGAGGATCTGGTTCAACAAATCCAGGAAGCTTGCCGAGGAGTGACACCAGCCATGCTTGCCGATGTTTTGGCGTCAGTTAGCCCAATTGGTTATGGTGCCCACGGTCGTCACATCGAGCATTTTGTTTAACTTTTTTTAAACTGTTTGAAATAACTTGTTTGTCCAGTGTGACTGTTTGTAAGCTACAAAAGTTCACCACGTGATTGTGGGTGATTGGTTGCTCCGATTTGGATGATTTATATTTTTGTTTTGTTTGTTTTTTTATGCTGAACAAGTTTGCAATTGGGTTTTTTTCTCTATCCCTTACGGTTTTTGATATAAATTTTGAATGTGTCCTAATTTTCATATTTGGGATGATGAAAAGTGCACCATGGGATAGGCCACCCACAACTTCCTATTCATTGGATTCATCAAAATTGACATATCTGCTTCGGTTCAAAAAATAAAAGGGGGGTTCAGACTTTTGTATTCCCTGTATAAACAAGTTTACACATATTTACACGACATTTTACACATTTGTACACACATTTACACATGTATACACATAAATATTACATATACCTGTAAACACACGTATTTTATTATTTTCACAGTCAAACTTTCGTAGCACTAGAGAGTACTTCATGTATGCAAATATTTTTAAACAAGATTTTGTTAATATTTTTAGAAAATATGTATTCTTGAGCTATGCTATTTAGCCTGCAGGCCGGAAACGAAGGAAAAGGGATTTTAATATAAAATTTGTTGCTAAATTTTGAAATAACGATCGCCAAGTTCATACTCGACTACTCTTGAATTGTAGACAAGAATAAGGTAGTTGTCGATAGTCAAAGTCTACACTAGAAAGTCGACGGTGTAGACAAGTCGTGTTCATGCTAGCTCAAATCGACAATTGCGTCATTTACCACGTGACCATCGACACTTGTCGACCGTCGACTGCTTGTCGATGAGCTCAACCTAGACCCCCAGGGTCAGAAAAACACAGCCTCACGTTAGCCACTGGGCCACCGCTGTTAAATTGAATATCTTTCTTTCTTCACACTTGGCTTATCCGGCTCTACAACAGTAAACGTAAAATATTTTAGGTTTTTTTCTCCGAAACGAAAGGTTATTGATTCAAATCCTTTAACACAGAAGTTATATTAATGTTGTAGATTGACCTCCTAAGATTTCAACCATATCTGTGATGACATGTCCATGCGGTCCCCTTGTAAGTTTGTCATTAAAGTCAAAGGCGGCGACGCTATTGATGAACAGTTTTCCATTAAAGTGATTTGTGTATCTTTTTTATCGTTATTCTAATGCTTTGCCTCTCTATTATTTTGCTACCTCCAATTTGATAATTGTAAAAAAATTTAATTTTTCAAAAAATTAATGGTTCCCTTTGAGGTCGACTAGAGGAATAAGTCTAAACGCACAGTTACAAAAGCTCGTTGGTTACTCTTCACTGTGCTTTACATTTCCTTCAAAGAAAAAGTCACTCCAATTTCTTTCCTAGAAACTCTCTCCAACCACCCTGTCTACCCGGGCAGTCGGATCGCCTCCAACCTACCAGCCAAGCAACAGGTGTCGACGCGATCCACAACAGACAAAGGCCAACAGCCGCAACAGTGTCGTCATCACTCGCAATAGATAGAAACAAACTTTATTACTCACCCACAGGGATCATTACTCACTTTTTTTCGCTACCAACCACCACCACCACCACACATTTCAATCCAATTTGGGCCGAATGAATCAGCGCCATAGCTATCGGGTGACTCCTCTCTCTCGCTTCATTCCTTCGACGGATGACAAAGCTGTTACAGAAACCTACATCGAGAAACTCTACCCTAGAACCCACTCAAAATGACGCCATATTCTCCTTTTGTTTCGCAAATCATCTCTTCCCCGTTTTCACTACTTTTTTTTCCGCATCATAACGTCGAAACGATAAATTGGTCAACTCCAGGAAACACTGACGACACAAAGAGACAATAACAATAACCCACCATTAACCGTTGTTGCCCTCTTTCCACTATTTTTAGAACTTTTTTTTGTTTTATTTCCTCGTCTTTCCCCCCCTCAGATAGATATACGGAGGACACGTCACCAGGATTCGTCACCGGCAGCTGCTATTCTTAATCTTACGCGTAGTCAGAATTCGTTTTCGGTGTACGCAACCAAAAATAAAACACAAAAAATTTCACTCGTCGTTATCTCTTTAAAGCTCAATACACGTGTCATGCGCTTTGACAAGTTATTCTTTCTCGTTTAAAGCAGGTCTAAGCAAAATGAACCACTCAACTTCAACGCCATGCACATTTTTTTGTATTAAAAGAAAGGCGATTCAAATTTTCAGCCGCATCAGGCGATCGTATTGGGGTCCCGAATTGACCGCCGCCGTCGTTTGTCCACCGTTGGCAAGTCGTGGTCGTCGTCGGGAAGTTTCGCCATTTCCTTCGCGCTCCGGTCGAAATGTCCACGAACTTGCAAAATGAAGTCAACGAAATTCGAGATAGAGCCAAGATTAGACCGACGGACTTCCCTGCGCGCAGTTGTGCAATCTATCCCAGAGCCTGTATTCCCGTATTCCATGTTTATTACTCAAAAACTATTACAGATTTTAACGTGATTTTTTTATTTACAAAGAAAAACTCAAAAAGTTTCTTAGCATGCCTAAGCGAAACTCGATTCCTCCCATGTTGGGGCTAGCATTTCGGGGGTGATTTCAGCGATTGTTTCAATTATTCTGTTCTTGAGAGTTTCAATGTCACCAACGTTGGCCTTGTACATTCTATCTTTCACATATCCCCAGAAGAAAAAATCCAGAGGGTTCGCATCGGGTAAGCGAAGGGGGCCAAGGGATTGGCCCATCCCTTCCAATCCATCGTCCTGGGAAGTTCGTATCGAGGCACTGCCTAACTTGCAGGCCCCAGTGAGGAATCAGGTGGACTATGTTGGGCTGCAGTTCTTCCACCTGTGAAATCAGGTAAGTTCTCCAGGATATCTAGTTAGGTTGCAGCAGTCATGGTGTCTTTAGCGAAAAAGAAAGGTCCGACTACTCGATCGTACATTGAACCGTACCTTTGGGCTGTCGCGTATATGCTCCCTTAGAACGTGGGGTTTTTTTGTGAGCCCCAAATGCAGTAGTTGTGCTCCGGAAGTATGGAATGTTGCCTCATGAGAAGAAAACAAAATGTCCTCAAGGAAGGTGGATCATTGTCGATTTTTTGGAGCCTATCCTCAGCAAACTTCTTGCGCTTCGGTTCATGCATCATCTGGATTTTGTAGGGTGTAAGACGAAGGCGGTGTATGGTTGACATTGGCTTATCCAGTCAACGAGCCGCTTGGCGAAGTGATTTACGGGGACTACGATCGAACGCGTGGTGTCGCTGAAGGTCTACTAGCACCCTTTTTGGGTAACAGGCTGCCTGTGTTTAAAAATTTTTCATGCCGTAGCTTAATTGACTTATGATTTGGAGGATCCTTTTTAAACTTTTTGAATATTCTCTAAACTGTAATCATTGATATTTAATTTTTTTTTTTTTTTAATTTATGAATCGGGATCCAATACATCCATCCAGGACCTGTATGGCCAGAGGCCGACGAGTTGGGTCCCTGGATGGACCTGGATTCACGACTGCTGTATGATGGTCGCAGCAGCCGGGGGGGAGGTTGAAGATGGTCTATCACTGATGGTCGCCCATCCGGTGTCTAGCCGTGGCTGATATAGCTTAACTTCACAGTTGTTCAGTGAAAGCCCACCAGGCCACGGCCTCCCCCCCCCCCTTTTATATATCTAAGTCTCAAAAAATTTAATATACCTTCATTTATTAATAAATAGCATTTTTAGACAAAAAATTATAGCCAATGGAGGCCGCCATCTTAACCCGAATGCGCAAAGGAAGACGGGAATTTTGTGACGTCGATTTGGCCTGCGCAAAACAAAGCCAACTAGATGAGAACGCGCAGCTGCAGCAGCCGTGATATTGAATCGTCGCTTCGCTCGTTCGAGGCTTCCGAGATTATACTCGTTTAATCTCGGAAGCCTCGCCTCGTTTTGATGATTGCCAACCGATAAAACTTGTAATTTAATGTTGTAAATTTTTTTCGTTATAAATTAAGGAATAATAAAAGCATGGAGAACAATAAATCACTTACTATTTTTCAAACAATTTCAATATGTTCATCATGTCTATTTATGGCCGACGCAGTTTTAGATGCAAAAGCAGCAAAAGTGATCTTTTCACTTCCGGTTTCATTCACAGTGAAAACCTATTTTCTTTGCTTTTCAAAAGCAAAGACAAAGTCACTTTCCCTTATGGTGCCCGGCACGAAAGAAAAAGGAAACTGGCGCATGTGTAAATGAATAAAACTCGTTCAACCAATCAGAAACGGACTGGAAACGAGGTATTACTTATACCTGGCATCAGTAGTAAATATTGCCTTGATTCCTGTCCGTTTCTGATTGGTTGAATGGGTTTTATTCGTTTACACATGCGCCAGTTTCCTTTTTCTTTCGTGCCGGGCACTATAAGTGAAAGGATGTGAATGCGACTAATGTGAATAAAAAAACTTGTTAAAATGTGTAATAGTTTTTGAGATGTAATAAACATGTAGATACGGGTGATAATTTAGAAATATTTTCATATCTTGGGCGACTGCGAAATAACAAAACATACGTCAGAAAAGGAACACGGGGAAGCGTGCAATTCGACAACTCAGCTACAAGGTTCCAGGATTGATTCGATGGGCATTATTCCACGATTCGCTAAGAGCAATGGCTTCAACACCACATTAAACATCAAAGTTGCGTCTCCCGTTGCTATAATGCGCAACGATCAAATTGCACAACAACATCGTATTGGTAAATAACCAAGAGAATCGATGATCGACAACATATCGCTGTCTTTCCGTTTTACTTAAGACGCCTGCTGTTCCTTTTGCCTTGGCCACACAACATCTAAACAAAGTCAACACCGCAGCCAGAACAACAGTGAGCTTCACTGCCCAGCCTTAATAATGCTACCGGGCGATCTTCTCCGAAACGCTGACGGTAAAAGAACCTCAGCGTCCACAACAATGTATCCATTCCTCGGACCACATTGTTTCACCCTCTGCCACAACTGAAAGCGTTAATTACTAACAACAATAAATAACTGTCTAAGCAAATAACAAAGTCCCTTATGTCAACATACATCGTCGTAAAATTTATTATTTTATCGCTTACAGCGTAACTTAAATTAAGATCATACAACCCCTGGCAAAAAGTATTCGATCAACGCAGGCTATACCAATAAAGACACTGTTTTCAACTTAATAAACATCAAAGGTATTATTTTTATTTAGTCAAATGTAATCATGGATAAATATAAGTCCTAATTGTTAATTTAAGCCTCCGAAAAAAAATTTTATTCAAAAAATAAAAATTAAAAAAAAATCAACACTGCAATCCTAGCTTGGAAAAAAGTTTTCGATCACTGAGTATCCTGGAAAAAAATATTCGATCAAGGCGTTTTAAGTACATTGTATTTATTTAATATTTGGTTTGCCGGCCTTTGGCCTTAATTACAGCCATGATACGTTGTGGCATTGATGTCACAAGTTTTGTACAATGATCAGAGGTGATTTCAGCCCATGATTTTTTTATCGCTTCTGCCAGTTCATCTTTGTTGGTTGGTTGGTTGATTCCTATTGACTTTTTTTTTAACGTTGCCCAAAGATTCTCAATGGGATTGAGATCTGGTGAGTTGGCAGGCCATTCCATTCGCAAAATATTTCTATTTCGAAGAAATGTTGCGACAGTCTTCGCTCTATGACACGAAGCATTGTCATCTTGAAAGATCACAGCATCCTCATCTTCAAAATATTTCTCAAGCGTTGGTATCAAAAATCGGTCTAAAATTTTCTTCATACACTTCAGCATTAACTGTACTTTTCACGAGGCACATTTCGCCTGGTCCTTTTGATGTCATACAGCCCCATATCATAAGGCCTTGGGAGAATTTGTTTTTTGTAAGAAGACAGTCCGAATGAAACTTTTCAGCTGAACGACGCCAAACAAATCTTCCATTGTCATCACCACTTCCAACTTGTTCCCATTGGTCAACTGTCCAATTCTTGTGCTCTTTTGCCCATTGCACCCTTGCTTTCACTTGTTTTGCAGAAAGGTGTGGCTTGGTTTTGGCTTTAGGAAAACTGTAGCCCATGTCGTGAAGGCGATTTTTTACAGTGCCATCACTAACTTGGACACGCGATTTCTTCCACTCATTGTTCAGCTGTTTTGATGTGGATTTTCTCATTTTGTTGACCAGTTGTCTCAATTTTCGATCTTGTCTCTTAGTCGTTTTCAGGGGTCTTCCTGATCTTCGTCTATTTTCCACGGTGCTGACTTCATCATATTTCTTTTTAATGTAGCTAACTGTGCTCTGGGCACATCCAATCACAGAGGCTACATAACGTTGGGATTTCCCCTTATTTAAGAGAGATATGATTTGCTTTTTCAAATCAATGCTTAGCTCTTTTTTAGGGGCCATTGTGATCATGAAAAAATTCACGTGAAAATAAATTTTGGAATTAATTACTAAAGAATCTTACTGTTCACTCCCCTTTAAAATAAAAATGGAATCATCGAATTTTTCTCTTATTATTATCTACCGGTTTTAAGCAATAATCAAATACTTTTTTCCAGGATACTCAGTGATCGAAAACTTTTTTCCAAGCTAGGATTGCAATGTTGATTTTTTTTAATTTTTATTTTTAAGACAATGTTTTTGCTTGGGCTTAAATTAACCATTAAGACCTAGATTATTCATGAATACATTTGACTAAATAAAAACAATACTTCTCATGTCTATTAAGTCAAAAACATTGTCTTTATTATTATAACCTGCGGTGATCGAATACTTTTTGCCAGGGGTTGTATACGCTAAACTAAACACACGATATTAATTTGGATCGGAATTTATTATCACTCCGTGATGATCCCTTGTAAGTGTCAAAGCGTAATATACTCTTTCAATGGCTGAACAAGAGCTCTCTCTTTTCGAAGAATCGTGGCATCCATGTCTCGCTTGGTGGAGGGGGCAATCAAAAATCAAAGTGGCGCTCGACTCCAAAGAAAATTCGAGAAGTGTCACCTCCACGTCAGCACTCATCCAGCACTCGGAGGAGTACAAAGTTCTCGACTTCCAATCGTGGACGGCCAACTCCGTAAGAGAGACGACCGGCGCCAAACAACACTCGACGACTTAAAAATAATAATAATAAAAGGAGAGAAAGAAAAATAAAAACATCGGTAGCACACTGACTCCTATCGCACTCTTTCCAAATTAAAGCTCGGGAGAGCGATTTAAACGCAGATTGAGATATGGCAGCATTTAAATGATTAGCCTCTGCTGGAAAAACACGTTCGTTGCGTGTACAAGGGCGATCGAGTTCAGTCAATCCATCAGCTGAGCTTGTCAATCAATAACCAATTCCGTTCACAAACAATGCCACCTGTATGCTAAGAAAAAAAAAAAGAATGGAAACACGCAACGTCGCAAATACGCGCAAAAATAGTGCTTTCACGGTTCATTGGTACTCTCGAGTGAGTCGATCAACTGCCAAAGCAGATCCAACTTGGAAAATAATTTTTTTTCAAGCAAAACAGTTGTTAAAGAGCTTTTGTGATTACAAAAAAAAAAAAAAAATGATTGGCGTAACCTTCAGACACGTGGAGAGGACAGGAGTTTCGTGGAACATCTCTTACGAGCCAAGGCTATTGCGCAACGAGTGTCTATGAAATGACGGAAATAGACCGAGAGAGGCTCCAACACGCACCATTTCATAAAGAAGAACTGTTTCCAACCACTTTCCCGCCTTTAAATGAAAAACCATTCGACTGCAAAGGGATGTCTAAACGTCACCGATGCCCATCGACAGTCAATGGACAGGGTCCTTTGTCGATGGGATCCAAATCAACTGTCTAGGGCAGTTGTCTCTAACGCGTGGATTCAATTTCTAATCCGCTGCAAGGATTATTGCAAATAAAAAAACAAAAGTTGTGCCATTAGTAAGACCCCTCAGATCACTTCTTCGTTATTAATGAATGAGGCACGTTGCCCTTTATCACAAGTCCTTAAAAATTTACACTCGCTCACCAAAAGTCATGGCACACCTGCCTAATAATGTGCTGGGTCCCCTCTGGCCCGGATAACGGCGGCGACCCGTCATGGAAGAAAGTCTACCAGTCCCCAGAACACATCCACAGACACTGCAAGCCATGCTGCACTCCATAACGATGCTGCATTTACAAGTTGTGTTGGTGACGACCTAACAGATCGTTCGATGACGTCCCACAAATGTTCAATCGGATTGCAATCTGGGGAACGTGGAGGCCAAATCATTGTCGTGAAGTAGGTAGCATATTCCTCCAGCCACTACCGTGTTACGAAGGCCGCGTGTGAAGGCGCATTATCTTGCTGGAAGATGCCGTCGCCCGCGGGGTAAAAACAGTACTTGAAAGGGTGCAGGTGGTCCCCAAGCAGATCAACGTAAGAAGTAGCACGCAGAGTGGATGTCAGATGCACCAATAGACCCATTGCAAGCCACGAGAAAACACCCCAGACGAGTATGGACCCTCCACCTGCCTGAGTGGTCCCCACCTGACAAGCGGGGTCCACGGCTTCGTGTGGCCTGCACCAGACACGGACACGACCATCGGCCCGATCCAGCTGAAATCGTGACTCGTCGGACCAGGCAACCCTTCGCCAGTCCTCAGCGGTCCCATGTCCATGTTGGTTGCCCAGGCTAGGCTTTGCCAACGATGTGCAGCTGCCAAGAGTGGCACCCGTCGTGGCCTCCTGCTCCCAAAGCCTGCAGCTGCCAAGTTTCGCCGAATTGTCGTTACGGACACAGTAGTAGGACGTCCCTGGTTGTACCGCATGGTGATTTGGACCGCTGTCGCCCTTCAGTCAGCAGTTGCAAGCCGGGTGATCCAGCGAACACCTCTGGCATCAATTTGAAAGAGGGAAGAGCGTTGGTGCCCGTTTAGCAGTTGCTTACTGACCCGAACAGCGACATTGTTGAAGTTTCAAGAGCACTGGTCTCCATTGTTATGAGTGCGTACCAAAAACACGATAAGACGTCATTGGCGAAAAAGAATAGTGGGATGAAAACAAGACTCAATGATACGGACCACCGAGCACTAACAAGGATTGTGTCGAAACAGCCAAAAGAGATAAAAACACCCCATTTCGATAAAAACAGTTCGCAGAGAGCTTCACAAATGCGCTATTCACGGAAGAGCTGCAATTGAAAAACCTTTCATCACAGAGACCCATGCTAAAGCCCGTATCAGGCGGTGTAAAGACCATAAAGCCCTGGACACCCGAAGACTGGAAAAGAGTGATAGGGTCGGATGAATCTTCCTTTACGTTCTTTCCGACGTCGGGGCGAATTTACGTTCGGAGAAGCTCCAAAGAAGCTTACCGTCCAGACTGTCTCTATCCTACAGTAAAACACGGTGGCAGATCTGTAATGGTTTGGGGGGGGGGGGCCAGTTCTTATTATTCACTTGGTCCAATGACTGCTGACCGATACTGTTGACATCTTACGCGACCAGATCCATTCCATGGTCCAGATTTTGTTCCCTGACAATAACGCCATATTTCAAGATGACAATGTAGCCATACACACTGCCGGAACTGTGAAATGTTGGTTTGAAGAGCACGATGGCGAAGGTCAGCTCAATCGCCAGATTTGAATATAATCGAATCCCGTACGGTCAGTTTTGGAGAGGCAACTCAGAAGCAGATTTCCTCCCCCTTCATCTCTACAGCAATTGGCAAGTTGTTTGGTTGAAGAGTGGTACAAAATCCCATTGGAGTGTATGAAGGTTAAGCCCGCTCCACACTCGCGCGAGAATCTCGGCGAGAATCTCGCAGAGAACCTCGTCGAGAATCTTGCCAAGAATCTTGTTGAAAATCTTGCTGAAATCGCGCGCTACTGAGTGTGTTCCACGAAATTCCCGCCTGTTCTCGCGTTCGCATCTCCTATGTCTCGGGCATAAAACCGACAAAAATCGGAGAACCCGCGAGAACGAGGCGAGAACCTGAGAATCGGGTCCACATTCACGCTTCTTGCGGTGTTCTCGTTTTCTCGGTAGATTCTCGCGAGAGTGTGGAGCGGGCTTTAGAAGCTGTACTCACGACAAAAGGAGGTCCAACACATTATTAATAAACACTTTTTAACCTCCTTTCTCTGGTGTTTACATTATTTTGTCCAACCCCTGTATGCATCCGTCACACAAGGTCATAACTACTTGAGACCCCCGTATTGGCGCCAAACAGAAGGAACTTCATACGAGTGATATCACTCAAATCTCATCTGACACGCTTCATTACTGATTGGTTACTTAAGCTTCCAGATCATTTCGTGTCGAGCCTCATCATTAAACTTCAAGCGATGATGCGATTAGATGCAGAGGCGATTCGAAATTCGGCCCATTCTGCTCATTTCATCGTAGCATGGCCGATATGCTCAATTTGAAATTCCTTTCAAGATATCAACGTTTCTATCAAGACACTTTCTCTACTCGCCATTGCTTTACGTCAACTAAAAAGTTCATTTTATTAAGTACCGAAAGATGCTTTATGCTATCAGTGTGGGGAAACGTGTCTGTTTGTTTGTAACTCCAACTCCTCCAAGGCTATGAAAGATTTTCAAAACCTGCTTTCGTCAGGCGTTGAATATGGTCCATGGCACGAACCAATCGCAAATATTATCTAAATCTGTTCAATAGCACGTGCACAAATGGTACCTTCGCGACCCCCACTAGCAATTTTCAATGCGAAGATATAGTAAGCAATACATCAAACAAATGACGAGATAGAAGCGGTTATTCATTACTATTTTCGCCAATTGATAAATTTGATTTCGCGACTGCACCATTTTGAAAATAGTTGTAATCGATACAATCACACGCGCTCTAAGGGTACCCTTACGACACCCTCAAAAATTTTCAATGATAAGATAGGGCATGTAATATATCAAACAAATTGGAATGATGTGTCATGAATGAATATAACGTAAAATTAATGATAGTTGAAATTGGTCCAAAAGCATCTGGTCCATTTTAACTTTCAATGTTAACTCTTGATGATTGGAATTCTCTTACATACGATTTTAGAAATCAGATTATTAACTGTACACCGAGACAATGTTCTAATCATAAGAGACACGTTTTACACACTCTACGCCAATTAGCTAATGATTTCACTTAGGTTTGTTTGCTTTTTTTCAATATTTATCTCTATCGGGTGCAAAAGATAATAATAATAATAATAATAATAATAATAATAATAATAATAATAATAATAACAACAAGGAAAACCACCCCACAGAATGTCACCGGCCTTTCCTTCCTTTCATTTTCGTATAAACCCTCTCAACAAACAGGGCGAACACGAAAACGAGGCGGGAAACGTGTCTACATTTCGTATGCAAGGATTTACTGGCATCCTCATTCTCATTTACACAAACACGAGTTATTTTGAGCCATGCACCCGGTCGTAGTAAAAATCTAAGGCGACCTCCTTACGACCACCGACCTCAGCGTCATCAACCCAATCCATTTGGCGCGTCATTTTAGTTTATGTGAATAAACCGTCGTCTTCTTTTTTATTATTCCTTCCTTTCTGTGTGTCTTGGTCTCTCGTTTTTTAACGAGGCTAAAAAGGCCAAGAGACTCGCGAGAAAGATGATGGAAAGAGTAGCCACCGAAAATAGACCCTGACGAAACAAAAGATCATTCGCTACTGCACACATTTTGGATATTTTTATTGGGCTCTTTCTCTTCACATGAATGGAGGTCGGCAAAAAAAAAGAAAAGGATAAAAAAAATTTGCGTACACACCATTAGACCTACATTAGAGGGACTACTCCTTGTTCGCCTCCAAAAATGGCCAAAAACAAAAAAGAAACCTTAGACGTCTGTGTATCCAACACGTATACACGTTTCCTTAGAAAAGGGGCTAAAAATGCAACGGCGTTATAGCGAAATTTATACGGTCAGTTCGGGGTCCCGAAAAATTCCAATTTCCCCAAATAGGAATCCAGGACGGCGAACCCGGGGGACCAGGTCCAAGCAACAAGTCTCTCGTTGATATCAAATTCCGCTTTATTTTTAGCCACCAAAATAACGATAACTAGGCGTGTGAACCTTCGACTTCTTATTTTAGAGCAATCCGACGACGACCTTTGGGCTACCGTGGAGTAAACAACTAAACAGCACGTGGCCGTGGCACTTTCTAAAGCAACCGGAGAACTTCCGCTTCCGAAATGGGTCGTCGCGAAAAGGAAATTTTTTTATAAACTTATTTTTAATTTTAGATTAAAGGTGGCTTCTCCAATAAAAACGACTCGTAAATTAGCCTCAACTCGGAGTCCAGCGGGGGCAAAATCCCACTCGCGTCCTCAAAACGTCTGCGAAAAAGACCCTCCAATAACAACAACAGCAAAGACAAACGGCGCTGCTGGGTCTTTTCATGTTGGAATCCCTTTTTAAAAATAACGTTAATACGGCGACCCAATATTTGTCGAAACGCGCACGTGGAGCTACTTCAGTTCGTGGTTCCTTTTGACGCGAACGATTTCGCTACTCCTTCGCAGCTTTCCCAATCGGTGGCGCCAAACGCCTTTAAATGAATGCGACAACAATTTTGCCACGCGCGCTCGCCGGGTTCATTGAGCCAAAACGAATAACATTACTTTCACCAAAAATAAACACCTAACCCAGAATAATTTGCTTCCACTTTTCTTCTTCTTCTTCTTCTTTTCTTTCTCCATCGTGATCTCATTCCAATAACACGCCGGATCGATTCGACAACTTCGCCAAAAACACACTTCACCCATTCAGCGCCTATTCGCTTAAGAAAAAAAAAATGTCGCACATAAAATGCACGTTCAAAATGTCGCACCACGTTCTACGAGCAACCGGTCTTCTTTAAGATCGCGTTGAGTCAATTGAGTCTTTCTGTAGAGGTCACTAGCGAATCCGTTCTACTCCATTCGAGCCCCTTCCTTTTATCGATTAGCACCTTTTTTTTTTTTTGTTTTTTTTTTTTTGCCAATGAATCCGGTCGCTTTCGTTCCCGGAACACACAAATCCAGCAGCGATGACAAACAAAAATCGCGTGATCGGAAAACCGGTTCCGCTTTCATAACCCAGGTCAAACATGGCCTTCTAGAAAACATCAGGCCTGAACATGACGTCGATAATGCATTGTTAAAGCACTAAGATTGTGACGTTGAACTTACTTCTGTAATAGCACCAACCGAGCCTACGAGAGTCAGGCCAGGGCCGACGCGATCTAAACAAGCCGTGGCACGGTGATAGTTGGCTAGAATGACCCTGTAATTGTTTTTCCCTGGTTTCCTTGTGACTTTCAGTGGGGTAGTCAAGTCATGGGAAAAGGATCCTTTCCTTTTTCTTTTCCCTTTTCTTGCGGGGGTGGTACGGGATTGCACTGATGGATCGGTGTCGTCCTGGTTGGCTGTATCATTCATTTTACGTTTTATTTACTTGTTTTTTTATTTATTTATTTACTTGCTTATTTTTGTATAATCTTTATTATAATTTCCTTACTTTTCTTAATCTGCTCTCGACAATATGCCAGTCATTAAACCATCACCTTCTGTACCAGCCAATCGGAAAGCAATACCACTCCGTCTCCTAGTTGGCTGAATATGTTCCTATGTTACTATCGCAGTTACTATAGATCGCGTCGGCTTCGCCAGGGCACTCAAAAGTCACCTGATCGTCAGAGTCTGAGCAACAATCCAACCTTCATTGTTTCAAACAAAGGAAAAAAACACTGATTGTTACAATCAAAGATGGAGACAATGAAGGTTGGATTGTTGCTCGGACCCCGATGGTCAGGTGCCTTTGAGTGCCTTGGCCTGTATCTCGTGGCCTCGAGCATCACCCGTGGCCGACGAGAAAGACGCATATCGCAGCCACTATCCGCGTCACTCGTGTAAAGCATCAGCGACAACAAATTCAGCGATTCGCGTCAAACGCCATGGAATCCTGTGAAATCCTGACGTCATGAAAACGGAACCTTTATTTTCTAATTTTCAGCGTCTCTTGCGCGCATGCGCAGTTTACACCAAGAAGCTGCGACATGCGTTTTTTGATGCCGTGTGCACAAACCTTTAGATTTTAACATCTACGTGTGGTGCTCGAGGTTACGAGAGACAGACCAGGGCACTCAAAGGCACCTGACCATCGGGGTCCGAGCAACAATCCAACATTCATTATAATCCGAAGTTATAATTATCGATAATCAATATTCAATATCGCAAAATAAGACAGCTCATACTGATGCGATATAAAATTGAAAAAAAAAATGTTCAAAATCGTTACGGAGATATAAACTTTTTAAGCTCGTTTGCTCATTCTCTATTTTCTTTATTTATCTAATTTATTTTTATTTATTTAACTTTGACCCAATTCCATCATAGAGATTTATTTTATTTACTCATTAATTTTTATAAACCTTTATCCACTCAAAATTCTTCAAATTTAAAATTATTAAATCTGATTGGCGTTTATTATATTTTATAATTTCAACCTGATTCATTGTTCAAAATATTTACAACAGCCATTGCTCTGAAGATGGAGTTAATACGAAACGCATCAGCGAATATAAAACTAATTTTCTCGTATTGCTAAATTAGAAACGTCTTATAAAGGTAAAAGTGCAATGGTGTGTCCCCATAGAACATCACTCCCCACTAAAAGTTCACATATGGCAGATATTCCAGGGAACTTCAGCGGCACTTGGTGCAAGCACACGCTCCTTTATGCTGTCTAGCTTTCCCTCAACATTTTAAATATTGTTTGTCCGTAAAATATTATTCCGACAGTGAGCACCATTTGGAACCAGTTTTTTTTTTTAAGTTTAAGAAATGGGCTCTGCAAATTCTTTTCAAACCTCCGAGAGCCTCGTGAATCACTTTGGGTATCGATCATCTCGGAATTTACCTTTGCTGTACGGACCCATCGCGGTCTTCCACTCCGAGGTCGAGTTCCGAGGCTACTGGTGTCCTTGTGAAAATCAATCGCTCATTTGCGCCGCCACTCCTAAGCTCCTGCAAAATTTGCTTCGTCCATTTACTTTGCAAGTGATGACGAGTCGTTCTAAGAATAGCCAGATTTATGCTATAATTTCAATAACTTTACTTGTAGATTGTAAGAATTGTACGGTAATGTAATGGTATAGAATTCCCCCAATAAAAACGAGGAACATAGAAGCTCAAAAGAAAAGATACTTATGATTCAGCGGACTCCCTCGCGCTACAAATCTTCCTATTCATTACCGTCCTCGCGGGATCCTATTATTTTCTCTCCCCTCTTTCGTTTTCGGCTCTTAAAAAAGAAAATAAAGAGAGCTGTGGAAGCCTAATGATTCTGATTGTTAGAATCCAAGATAGAGACAATGACGGTTAGATTGTTGTTAGAATCCGATGGCCAGGTGACTTTTCCGCTTCCAAGAAACACCTCCTAGAAAGAAAGTCTACGCACTGAAACGTCATACATTGTTACATCATCCTAATTCGACTATTATTAATCGTATTTCTACCAATAATAAGCACTAAATTTGGTCGACTTACGATGATGTAACAATGTAAAGGATGAAGCGATGCTGGAGATGACAAAAGTAAAAGAAGAAACAAAGCCGGAGATGACCAAAGTAAAGAAGGAAGCAATGCTGGAAATGACGACAGTAAAGGAGAAAGCAATGCTGGAGATGATGAAAGTTAAGGAGGAACCTATCAATATTAAACAAACTATACTTTGTCTCACTATATGAAAAAAGCTGCAAGGCTGTATAGGAAAGCCACGTTACTAATTGTCATCTCATTCAGATCAATGCGCAGACAATAAAAAAGAAACTGAATCCATTGAGGCTAAAATGAAACTGAAACAGTGCTTCAGCTTTTTTCATATAGTGAGACAGAGTATACTGTGATGAATCTGTGCCCTTAGAACACGTTCCAGTGAACCATTTTGAAAATTCTTTTCTTTTAATATATTATCAATACAAGTATGTGTATCATGTTTCAACTCTCTAGCTTGGCGGGAACTTTAATATTGATTGGTTCCTCCTCCTTCATTTCCAGGAACGCTTCCTCCTTTGCTTTGTTTATCTGCAGCATTGCTTCCTCCTTTACATTATCACATCACCATAAAGTCGATCAAATTTAGGGCTTATTATTGGTAGAAATACGATTAACAATGTCGAAATATGATGATGTAACTATGTATGATCTTTCAGTGCGCAAGGCTTTCTTTCCAAGTGTTGCCTGGAGGCGGAAAAGTCACCCGACCATTAGGGCGCTAGCAACAATCCAACCTTCATTGTCTCTATCTTGGATGTTAATAATCAGTGCTTTTGCGTGTGTTGGATGAAAGTTGACTGTCCATTTTTCTTCTATGCTTCTGTCGCGCGCCAACACATGCTCAAGAGTACTACTTCTCTCAAAAAATTACAACTTTGCTTTTACAAATGCTTTACCGTACTCAGGGAAAAGGTTTTTTCAAAACACGAAAAAACTTTGTGAACTATGGGGTAAAAGGCTGCCAGATAAACTCAAAGATTGATGGAAGCCAAAGAAAAACGGCCCAGAAGACGAAACACATACACAAACACTCACAGAGAGAGAGAGCGAGAGAGAGAAGGCGCTCGCGTCCATCAGCTCGTTAAATCCAGGATGAACGCAAAACTGTTTCACCCAAGTGTTCGCATAAGGAAACGCGTGGCCAAAACTGTCACTTGAGCAAAACTAAGTCGGTCCCTTAAGTCAAGCGACTCATCATCTGGCGTTGCCTTTCATCACCAAACCCTTTCCGATTAAGTGTCCCTAATCCACAAAGCGATCCGAGATCGAAGCCAAACGCTTGGAAAGCGACAGTGAAAAATGTCACAGTCCTATTTATGGTCTAACAAAGTGTTAAAAAAAAACTTTCATCCGAAAATCTATCGTTGTAAGTGTTAAGAACAACAAAGAAAAAATGTTGGCTGATGATAAGCCTTCATTTAAAGCTGCCTCGTTGCGCATCGCATCCACGTGAACACTTTTGTCTCTAATACGCAAACATGTATTAATAAACCCATTACACTGATTGAGGAACTGTTACGGGCACCTTTCATCACCAATCCTTAGCTACAACCCAACGTCTTCCATACAAAAAAAACTTTTACCCAAATTAAACATGAAAGGAAGAAACTCAATTCTCCTTTAACTCAGTTTTCTTTTTCCTTTTTAATTTCCTCCCGAGCCTCTTCCGAAAGTACCCCTTTTAAGGTAATCAGCTCATTCATAATGGAACAAGCGACTTCTATTCTCATCCCCTTTCGATCGACAACGTCATCGATCTTAAACGACATGAAAAACAAAAGACGAGAAGTAGAAACTCAAGGAACACCATCAACAAAATAACAATAATAAACGGTCGCCGTGCGGACTGGACGGAACCGGCCTTGACAGATGGTGCCATTCATCCGACATGCACTTGTTGAGAGAGTGAACGACACGTCAGCGATGAACGGAGCTTTCTCTAGTCTATTTTAGAAGAAACAAACAAACGAACAAGCAAATAAGTGAATACCACAGCAAGAAGAACCCAGGGGCCGTCGCCTCCTTCTTTTGCCGCCTCCTCTCCTTTAAAAACGTACGGAACTCTTTAAGATTCCACTATCTTCCCTCCATTCTTCGTCACCTTCCGTTATTTTTAGACTGCCCCACATTCAAGCAGCTTCAACAAAAAAGAAACCTTCAAATCTCGGCCTGAAGATTGCTGCTAACTCCGATTTCAAACGGCTGACTTTACTTTCAGCCGCTCGGGACCATTCCTCCTACCCCGACCCTTATACTTCCTACAATTATCGTTTCACACTGCCCAAAATAATCGTCTTTCTCCATTTTTTCTCTTTTGCACACAGTTAAAATCAAACGATTTTGATCTTCAGTTTCTCTTGTCCATTGTAACAATAAACTGCTACAAGGGGGATGTTGCTCCACACCTCTTCGTACACTTTCCATAGACCTTTAGGTCGACAATGGTTTCCAAGCTCTCTTTCAAGGAATCCAAAGCCACACAAGTCTGAGGGTGAGACGTCTGGGAACTTAACCGGGACGGATGAAAAGGGGACCATCACCTTGATTCCGGTTCCTGTTTCTTTTTCTGCAGAATAGCCAAGTGGAAGAACGTGAGGTGTGGCTCGACGCCTTATCCATGTTGCCCCTCAGCAGAATTTTCGCTCGATTTGGTGGAACTCCTAGACGCCTAGTGGGAAAAGTTATTTCAATTCCGCTTAGCGGTTTTTCTAGCGGATTCAAGGTTTTTATCTGGCGGAAAGCGGACGAATATAAATTTTCTTTTTCTTTTAAATTTTATATTCTTTCTTTTTGTTCATTAAACTTTAAAATTTTATATTTTTCATTCCTTATGGGAATTTAAGCGCCGAATTCAAATCTGGTTTTAGTTTTTCTCTATCAGCCATCGTTTTCAAGTTACTTGTACTTGTACTTGACTTTTTCTTCAACTTTCTTTGCATAGTATTGACATATATTATTTTTATAAATGCATTGTTATTTATTATTATTATTATTATTATTATTATTATTATTATTATTATTGTTTGCATTCCTTGGAAACGTTGGTTTTGGCGAGTATGGAAAATTAAATACATTGCACTGCTGTTGTTTCCACATCCTAATTGATTAGGTGGAAGTTGAGGGTTTGTACATCATTCATGTATTCCACATACGTAGTAGAAGACAACCTACTTGAATTTGTCATCTGTTGAGTACTATTAGAGTTCATCAAGACTTTCCTCTTTTGATCTCTGACTGCAATTTTAAACAATTTTGAAGCTTCTTTCCGTTCGCTGATAAATAAATTTATGGTATGCATAATTTTGTATTCATTCAGATCCTTTGTAAATTGTTCTTCCACCCGTAGCCGACGGAAAAGACAGGCCACGGCGCGGAAAAGTCACATGATCATCCTAGGCTGAATAACAATGTAATCATTGTTTCCATCTTGGATTTTAAGAATCAAGTATTTTTTTCGTTTGTTGAAAACAATGAAGGTTGGATTGTTGACCATGGTCAGGTGACTTTTCCGCGCCGGGGCCTGTCTTTTTTCGTAGGCTACATGTTCCACCATACTTTCGTGGTAGAGCGTGGATGGATCAATTCAACTCCTGATTGTTGTAAATTGATCCATCTAATACATTGTTTCATCATCATAGTATGGGCAAATTTATGGCTAGAAATACGAATAACAATGCCCTAAATATGATGATGTAACAATGCATTACGTTTCATCGCAGAGGCCTTCTCTCTCGGTGGTTACGCCTGTAGTCCAAACAACAATGTAACCTTCATTGTTTTCAACAAACAAAAAATACTGATTGTTAAAAACCAAGATGGAAAAAACTAGGAGGATTAATACATTGTTAGGAAGCGTTGGTCAGGGCAATACCAACACCTCCTAGAAAGAAAGCCTCACAACTGAAACGTCATACATTGTTACATCATCATAAGTCGACCGAATTTAGGGCTTATTATTGGTAGAAATACGATTAACAATGCCCTAAATATGATGATGTAACAATGCATGGCATTTCAATTGTTTGGCTTTCTTTCTAGGAGGTGTTGGCAATACCAACACCTAAAGAGAAAGCCTGTGCACTGAAAATTCATACATTGTTACATGACGTTTCCGTGCGCAGGCTTTCTCTCTAGGTGGTATTGGTCAGGGCCTGTTGATCTACCTGGCCTTGGACAAATGTATACTTACTTGATAGAACGTCTCCAACATAAAATAAACAAATCAGATTAAACACAAAGTTGAAGCAGAATTCTTACTGATTTTAAAATGACTTGCATATTGACATAATGTAGCAGAGATTTCAGAAATGCCAACATTAGTATATGTAAACAAGTGAAGTGCAGACATTGATGTTGCAAAAAGTTTTTTATTTTTATTTATTTTATTTTTTTGACAAAATATCCCGTTATTTATCAATTTTAATATCTTTATTTTAAATTAAACATATTTGATATTTGTTCATATTGCTAAAAAAAAAAAAAAAAAAAAGAACTGTGCTTTATAGGGAAATTATGATTTCAAATTTGAATTTCTCATATCAAAATCTTTTAGAAACACTTATTTCCATCCAAGTAAAATAACCCTTGTGGAACAGCGTTATGTCTTCACAAAAAGCATGTGGCGTAACATGGCTTTCGTAGTTATTGGCCTAAGAGTCGCATTGTTAAGTGCAAATCAAAGCAGTTTTAGCTGTGACTATACATCCATTACATAATGTAATGTTTTGGACTGAAGTTTATAAGTATAAAATCAGTGTCCAAAGACACGGTCCATGAAATCCTTTCAATTTTAGCGTCGATGACATTATTTGTTCTTATTCCAACGTAGATGTAGAAAGATTATTTAGTGAAATGAATATTATAAAATCAAAATTAAAGAACAGATTACAATTACCCATGTTGAATGCTATGTTAGCTACTACAGAAGGGGTGAGACCAATGAAAAAAATTTGTGAAACTTTCGAGGTGCCAAACGAAATTTTAAAATATACTTGTATTAAAAGTATGGCTGCATATGAAATGGTTTCATGCGATTTCGATTCTGAAGAAAATCTAAGATAAGCTTGGAAAATCGGTGGATGTAGGGCCGGAAGTTTAGTTTATTTAATTTAGCGGATGGAGAGATCGTTGAATTGGCATTGGTGGATATGTATTCGATGAGAGTCTGTACCGAAAGTAGGTAGAGTTGACCTTAACGCAAGTAGCTTCCGTATGCAACCTGATCTCCTTTTCGAAGAAAGTATAGAGCTGTCCACCATAGACGACAGTGCCGCTAAAAGTATCAAGCGCACGAAAAGATTCAGGCACCTACCAGTTATAAAATCGAATTTCCATCGTACGGATCTGTGACAGACACCGTTGGACACCGAAAAGCACAATGCTGTTCACAAGATGAAAAAATTTAAGGAAAAATTCCGTTACTTAGATTCGAACCCGGGACCATGATTATCTAGTTCAAGCTAATAGACACAATTACAGATACTCTTGGTCCCTGGTTCAAATCCGCTTCGACGAAACGAATTCTTAAATCGTTTTTACTCTTAATCTTGTTTACTTAATCTTGGAGGATTATCTCCAGTATTTCCTCATTCTTAATTACCAATTTCGTGCGTTTTCTTTCTTTTTCTGACACTTGTCAAAGCATACTGTCTAAATTTCTGCGCTATGGCTCAACACAGACCCAATACGTGTTGGAATTTAATCTTTTTCCTGAACTTTTCCATTTCGCTCCTTCACTACGAGGAAACGTTGGGGAGAGAAGAAGCCCGAAAATTGTTCTTACGGAAGCAGAGAGCGCATTAAACACCAATTAACGACAACCAATCATCATCTTTATTCACAATGCATCATTATTTCCACTTCGAATCCATTCCCCCGACGATAAGAAGGCTTCTACATTGAAATTTTCTATTAATTTTTTTTTGTTTTGTTTATTTCTTTCTAATGTATGTTTGTGTACGTGCGCGCATAGTACTTAGTAATTGCCGTTTGTTGTTGCTCGCTCTACCTACTTGTGTTTTCGAGTGTGGAGACTTAACAAAAGGCGGCCGAGCTCCATGTTGGTTAGGCCAAGTTTTAAAAGGAATCAGGTAAGGCCAAGAAAAAAAAAAGAATTACACCGAAAAAGTAACGACAGAGTTGGAGGGAAAAAACTCCACAAGCCAAAGTTCCGAAGCGTCTATAAATCACGAACACGTGACAAATTCAGGAAACCCTATAAACACACAAAGTAGTGATAGAATGCTAAATATACGTTGATGTCAATAACGTTGATAAAAATTATGAAATTTGACGCTACAACAAGATAATCCAAACAAAACAAATACTTTTACTTTCACAACAGGTTATTTCTGTTTTTGCTTGCAATTTATTTATTTTTTTATTCATTTAAAATTTTGCATCCTAAATGGGACATAATCTCATAAAATACACATTAATGAATCGTTAACAGAGTAGCAATACTTTACATAACAGCCAATGATTAATCTAAGATTAAAATGGACAAAACGGTTCATATTTCTTGTGATATTAGCCTAGTAACATGATGTTCATGATTACTACGTTGCTTTACATTACAATTAAGGATTTGATCTCTAACTTCAAACGATGCAAATTCCAACTGGAAAAAAAGGCATCTAAAAATTTGGAGACAGTATCTTTAGTTCTCAACTTAAATTTTTGGGTAGTCCGAGTGGAGCTAGAATTGACCAGCCAGTCTTTCACATAATGTAAAGGATGTTTGCTCTCCGTAAGCGCTTTGTAAAGTTCCTTAAGCCGAATCTTTTATTATATAGTCTAACGATGGAATGCTATATTTTTGAAAAATCTCAGACATTGAACAATACACTAGTTGCGTAACGCTGGCGTCGCCATCAAGCGGTAAAATTAGGTAAAACTAGGTTACAACCCGGTACAGTCACCGTAGTATCTGAAGCTTATGGAGGAAGAGCAACAGATGCCTTTATAACTAATGATTGTGGATTTTTAAACCTGATTGAACAGGTGATCTCGTTTTCGCAGACAAAGGTTTCCCATTAATTAAATCCGAGCTCTCAAAACGTAACGCAACGTTAATAATTTCTCCATTCACTTATAATCAACAATTTACAGATGACGAGATTGAACAAAGTTACATTATAGCATCAGTAAGAATACATGTTGAACGAGCCATTCAAAGGATTAAATTATGTCAAATCCTCAACCACATTCCCATAGAACTACAACTTGATAGAGATTCAATAATATATTTAAGTTGTATCATTGCTAACAGCCACCTTCCTTTAATTAAAGAGATTACTACGGTTTGGTTTATTAGAAATTTTGGCATCGATTACTAAGGTCATTTTGCGCCTTTCACACAAATTATATCTGTACGCAACCCGGGACAAACACAAACATCCATGCCCACGGAGGGATTCGAACCCACGATCAGACGGACTCGAGAACTAGAAAGCCTACGCCCTAGCCCTCTCGGCCACCCAGCCGGCAGAATACTACGGAGAAGCCATAAGATAAAGCACTTGTTATTATTTATTTGAAAAGTAATAAATTTCTATATTACAAAAATCTTTTTCTTTATTATTTTTTTTAATTAGCAGCATATAAGAAAGTAATCAAAATAAAACATCTGTAATTTTGGAATAGAATTCACTAAAAAAAGCTCATCTCTTTAAACAATTAGATGAACATAACCTTTTTTAAATAGTTTTTAGCCTAATAAGAGATTTGTTAATATACTTTCAAAATGCTCTTCGAAATTTAGCGTTAGAGAATGAAGTTTTACGTGGTTAAAAAAAGGCAGGGCGACTCTTGTCTTTTAAAGTATTTTTTTACTGATTTTCTAACGGCTATTATAAATAAATTACCTTTAATTAAAGATTTCCGTCGAAATCGATCAAAATTCACGCTTTGAAAACTACAATGAATAACCATAGGAGGCATAATTTGCGTTATAAAACGTATTCTTGCCTCGTTAATTATAATGAAAGGCCAATTGTGCCTCATCTAAATGTTGTTAACAACCGTCACGAGTAAGCGCAACGATCGTTTTTTCCGCCTATGCAACTAGCCTATACTTGGGTAAGCCTAGCGCTGCCCGTATGACATTGTTGTATGCTACTGAAACACGAGTAATTGAACCAAGTAATTTGTTGCAGAGGACCAAAAGAGAGCTCCATATCGAAATTTTGGAATTAGTATAGTTTTGATAATTTTTATTACATGTAATTCTAATTTTGTTAAGGTTTTCTTTAGTTGAAAAACCAGATATTTTAAACGATTAAGTTCAAGTATAAGGGAATCAATAGCTGCTTTGAAGGAAAGTTTATTGTCTAAATACAAACCAAGTATTTTGCATACTGGTGATGGAGTTGGTAATTGATTGTTAAACAAAAGTATTTTGGTTTTTGCTTCATTAAATTTCAATCCTCTGCAACAATACCAATTTTTAAGAGTTTGGATTGAACCGCATCATACGCACGTGGATAATCAAACGGAGGAAAAGAAATATACAAGAAGTTGTCATCAACAAAGGATATGATGCGACAATTTAGGGGAGCCCTGCATTAATCCCAAGGTAGAGTGATGTTCATAGCGAACATTATTAAGATCAATGTAGTTCACCCTTTGCGTGAAGTAGTTATGAAGCAAATTCACCGTACCTTGATCGACTCCCAAAAGAGCTAATTGAGAAATGAAATCGCCTCTCCAAACCGTGTTGAAGGCTTAAGAAGTGTCAGTGTTTATGAGAAAACAGGATAAGCCATTGTCAACCGCATGTATAATCTCAATGAACATGGTAAAAAGAGGATACATTATAGGAGTTTGTGGTCGACTCCCGTATTGATTATCAGGGATAGTTGACCACAGAAACTTTGACAGTTCCATAAAGATTAACTTTTCAGTGAGCTTAACTAGCACTGACAATATACAGATCGGTCGGTAATTGCTTATATCATTAATCGCTCCTGTTTTATGTATTGGAACGATGAGAGTTTTTTTTTAAATTCTAAAGGAAATGTTTGTGTAATGCGTATCGTTTGAATTGAGAATTGAAGCAAAATGTTCCGAAAGTGATCCCAACGTTTAAGCACTGTTATATTTAATACGCCATCTCTAGTGTATACTTTATTATTGCATAGCCTCATGGCAATGCTAGTATTTTTTTTCTTTTTTGCTTCCATCGTGATGCATCATCACAATAATCATGCTTTTTGGCACTTAAAACAACTTGATGCCGCACAAGTTATTTGCAATTCTTCAAGCGTCATTGCCTTATCTACAAATTTTCACAACTAGGAGATTGACGCTAAGTGTTCAGCAATACTTCAGCCCTAAAGACATGTAAAATACAATCATTTTATTAAAAAAAAATTATTTCTGCTTATAAATTGTAAAAAAATTATTTGATTCCTTAAAAGTTCTAATTTTCGGTCCCCATGAATTCAAAATTAATGCTGAATTTTTCCCAAATGTAAATTAATTATAATTAACCTGTCCTTTTTATATGAATTTATCTTTCTTTACATTGTCTTGTTGAACTGTCAAATTCCATAATTTTTATCAACACAATGTAGTCAAACGAACGGGATAAACAGCCTAACTTTCAACTCCGAAAAAAAAATGAAATCTACATTTATTCCCTAACCGGAAGTAAATCATAAGATGAAGCTTGAATTTAATATCATAAACCGGAACTCGTAGGTTTCTTCTAAAAACTAGTAATAAAGCTCTCCGTAAAATTACAACTCAAAATACGTGCATTGTACGAAAAAAAACGGCAACTATGAAAAAAAGGTAAAATGGCGGCGATTAGATTGGTCCAAATTTTGGGAACCCGCTCAGGGACAACCGCGACCAACCGAAGAACGCTCTTCAAGGAAAGGAGAAAGTTCCCTTGGGAAAAAAAAAAGTAAAAGGAGCCCTTTCATAACCGAAGAGAAAGGCCAAACCAAAATGGGCCTTCTTCATTATCATCATGGTCCACCTTCTCCTTTTATCATCGAAATCGAGGGCGGGCGTACAACGACTCTCTCTTTTCGAAAACAAAGGAAAATTAGGCCTAAAAGCAGATGAACAAAATGGCGTTCCCTCCTTCAGCTCCAAACAAAATGGAAATGGGCGGTGGAGAAAAGAGGAAGCAAAAATAAAATAAAAACGCCGGGGTCAAATCGACATCCGAAAATGCCTTGAACTCTCTCGAACATTCGGAAGTCCACGAAAGAAGAAGGAAAACCTTTTTTTTTCCCCTCAAAAATAATTTTTTTTTTGCCTCCCAAACTCTTTCTTCACTTCGAAGGACGAACGCGATTCGCACCAGCGACTTTTGACGCCAACCAAATAAAAAAAGCGGGAAAGAAAAGAGAAAAAGTAAGTATAAAAAAATAGAAAAAGAATATCTAAATAAAACGAATAAAAGGAAAAAGTTTCTCAGAGGCGATTAGATAATAATCATTTTCTTATTTGAATGTTTTCTCTTTTCGCCTAAATAAACAGGAGAAAAAAAGGATTCTTATTGAGAAAGTAGGACAAACGGAGAAGAAACACACTTTCAAACCCCAACCAAAAATCATTCCAATAGTTTTCGTTTATTTCACTTTCACTCCATCCACAGCTCCATAGTCCAATTCCATTCTCCTGCCCCTTTAAACACGAATAAATAAATAAATAATTCTTTCTTTTTTCATATTTTTTTCCCTTTAATCGTGAATCACAAGTACACGCGCCGATAAGATTGCGGAATTAATTTTTATCAAAGAATCGATAACAAAAACAAACCAACACAATTACATAATAAAGAGAAAATAAATTAAAAAAAAAAACAAAAACCGAGAAACAATAATTTTCCGAAGTTATCCCAAAATGCAATCTCCTCGGCAGCAGCGAGCGAACATAAAAACCCAAAAAACAAATCAAAAAAAAAATCGTAATCGGCGTTACCTAACCCAAACACAAAAGGAAAGAACACAGCCACTTCCGGTAATCAAAGTGTGTCACGTCGACGAGGGTCAAGGGTTATTAAGAAGAAAAAAAACAGGGAAAAAAAATAATCCACGATGTCACTTCTCTTTCGTTTGCCATTTCTTCCAGTCTAAACCACGCGTTTTACCACACAAACACACCAACAAAGTCAAAGTAGTCACCAATTTATAGCTTTTTCACATTGCCTTAGTAACTTTTCACAATGACTACAGTCCATTTTAATTTTCTCTTAAATTTTTATTTTAATCAACAGAAACAATAATAAATTTTGAAATATTAAATTAAATTTTTTAATTTTTAATTAATAATAAGTTGACAGTTTTTACGTAGATAATGTTTGAATTTTGTTTTTAATTTTATTGTTTATTAATTATGATGAAAATAATCATTATTATTTTATTATTTTATTTATTTTTATATATAATTAATTAAGTTTTGAATTAACTTAATTTAATTTTTTTTTTTTTATCTACATAATTTTTGAAGGTAGTCTAAAAGAGGTATTAATTAGTATTTTTATTGTATTCAAAGGATTATAATAAATAAATCATAATTGTAATGGCAAGAGTTGCGAGAATAATCAAAAAGTAGTTTAAATAAAATATTAACATTGGAAGTTAAAGAAAATAACAATTAATATCAGGTTGTTGCAAAAGTTTTTTTCCGGATTTTTATTCCAACACAAAAACGCTTGAACTTGAAAGACAGATTCAGCTCATGCAGATGCCGGGCAATGGTTTAAAAGTGAACCTTGAACTGTTCTGCGAGTTCCCTCGTTGTTACATTGTGATCTTCATCAATTGCTTGGCGTAGATCACCATCTGAAATCATGATCGGCCGACCAGAGAGGTGCATCTTGAAGAGTGCTATCTCCGCGTCTGAACCGGCGATACCATTCTTCTATTGTACGTAAACTAACAGTGCCATCACCTAAACGTTGGCACTCTCGGTGACATTGCGCAGCACTGATCTTTCCAGAATACTCGTACAAGATTATTGCTCGAACATGCTCGCCTGAAAGGTCCATTTCAGACCGTTGATGGCACTCACAGATGTATAGTCAGAAAGTTGATTCTTGGATGTAATATAGCAAAGATATTCAGGAATCGAATGCAATAATTTGTTTGAAAACATATGAACACCCCCCTCGGAAAATGAGCCCTTCTTGGGCACGGGTTCTAGAACCGGAAGAAACTTTTGCAACAAGCTGATAATACAGTATATCTCGATAATACAGTACAACCTCGATAAAACAAATCACAAGGGAAGAGCCAAATGCTTCGATGTACATATATAATAAATAATAAATGAAATAATATTAAATAATTAAATTATTTCCTATAATTTCACGAGGTAAAAAAAAAAAAAAAGTTTAAAAAGTAATAGTAAATAATTGAATAATTTAGGAAATTCACTTTTCAAGTCCACAGTAGTTAAATTTGGGAGTCTTGATGTTTTTGCCTCAGATGTTGTTCAATTTTGGTGTGGAATTTGCAAATTATCAAACACTTTCCTGAATTTTGAGCTGTTTGAGGTTGAATTTTGAATTGATTTTAAAGTTCAATCTTTTCAAATAGTGAGTCCAGAGTAGCAGAACTTCAAAATATAAAAGTGAAGTTCATCATTATTCAATTATTTATTATGATTTTTTTGGATTTTGTTGGCTCACGAAATTACATGAAGCAATTTATTTAATCTCATTTTCAGTTCAAGTATAACTTACAAAAGAATTTCATAAGTGAAATTAAGTGAAACAAAATTGGAATTATCGAGGTTAAGTAACATAAAAATCGAATAATAGAGGTTTTTGGATGAGATTTCACTAATGAAACAATGCAAATTAGTTTTATAATGAATAATGAAATTACAAAATTTTTGTAATGAAAATAGAAATTTATTTATAAGATACGTTGTGATAAATTCATACTGAATAATAATAATTTTTTAAATTTTTCTTCACAAGAACATTTCAAAAATTTATATCCTGGGTTTCTTCCTTCTCTCCTACATTCTTCAAAAAATTATTTACAAATACATAATCACGTACTATACCTAAAAAAACTAATGAGAATTAAAAAAGTTTGTAATTTTTGTCTGCTTCATAGCACCGTCTGCACCTATATTATGAATGAAAACCAATCAGAACTTTCTATGAAAACTTCTAATTTCTAACCCAATCAAAAAGAGATCATTGACATTAATTCGGATTAACAAAATTCGATTTGTGAACGAATTTACTTGCTAATTTATAGAGGCTAACTTTTCTCAACAAAATTTGATTTATGGAGGTTCTATTATTTCGAATTATGCCAACTTAGATTTGGGGAGAATTCGATTTATCGAGGTTCTACTGTAATGAAAAGATTCTGTATGATAGTTCAACTTGCCACCATCTTTGAAGGCCAAATGGATGCAGCCATAAACGCAGCTACTATAAAAACTGCTTCAATACTGTAAAACGCATTATCTATAAATGTTCTGTAAATTTATACAATTTTACTATAAATATGGAGTAAATGTTTGTGAAAAAGTATTATTAAAGCAATGTGAAAAAAAGCTGTATTTACAACAAAAATAATGACAAGGGGAAAAAAAAAAAAGAAAACAATATTTGACAATGGTTTACTTTAAAAAGGCTTATCAAGACAGTGTCATCATTAAAAATATATTTTTTCAAAAAGCTTATTAAAAAGATAATCTTATCAAAATCTAGAGTAGGTACTCGGCTTCGATCGGGTTGGTTGAATACAGCGAAGTTCGTTGAATGAAAAAAAAAGGTGTGGTTTTTCACTCATAAAAGCCGTGCAACTCGCTGCAAGTCCTTAAAAACCGTTAAAAACCCTATTCACCCGTGAAGTATCCAAAGTTATTCCTAGGAAACATCCAAATACGAGATGCCTCGAATTACGACACAAATTTAGAGAGGGAAAAAAACTTCAAAAAAATAACATAATGCGCGATTTAAATGAAATAACAGGAGATCATATCGGGTGCCGATAACTGAAAAAGTATTTAAACGAAAGATAAAAAAATTACGTCATCCGAGCCTAGACTCGAACTGGCGACCTCAGGTCTAAGGAGCAAAATAGTGTTATTTGTCACTCATCTTGCGG
>JAHWFO010040148.1:1020331-1041750 GCA_023313115.1 Rhysida immarginata
TCATTTTTTTTTTTTTTTTTTTTTTTTTTACAATGTCGAATTGATAATTAGCAACTCGACTTTAAGGAACTGATCAACATAATGTGCAATAGGAGGGTAAGGAAGATTACCCACGTGCACTGCCCGCGGACAGAAATATTGGACAGCCCTGCTTTAGACCTATCTTTTAAAATTTCCCTTGCCCTTGACGTAGAAGCTCTTATACCCTCCTGCTCTAGCGGAGCTTCCATTGTTCAGATGTTTCCAATGCCCGGATAGCTTTTTATCTTTCTGTTGCAAATTTCACTGATCAACACTCATTCTTTCTCTTTCTTTTGCCAAACACACAAATTTTCGCCAGTCATCTGGACGTTTTTAGGGAGCTCAAGGGAGACCCGTGTGATTCCTTAGCCTCCTCGATAAACACTGCCTTATCTATGTCCTGTCATTGCATAATCATATTTATGCTCGTTGTTAATAATTCGTTACTCCCTCCCTAAAAGATGGAAATATGGTTAATTATGTATGCCACACCAGTAAATGTGTTACGTTTGTAGTCCCACACCAGTTAAAGTGTTAAGAATATAGTACAACACCAGTTAATGTGTTAAGTATATAGTGCAACACCAGTTAATGTGTTAAACTTTCAACCCCCCTTTTCCCCTTCTTAGGGGTTGAATTTCGAAAAACCCCTTCTTAGTGCTCACTTACATTTTGTAAAGAACCTCTGTACAAAATTTCAAGGCCTTATGGTTTGGGCTGTGCGTTGATCACTCACTCAGTCAGTTTAAAAGATATATATATATATATATAATAGATTATGCAAAAGACGTTTTGATAACGCTTGCGCATGCGCAGTTAAACATTATTTAGTAAAAATGCTCATATTTCACCAGCTATTTAACATTGTTACATTGCGATTGCAGGGTGTTGTCTCTACTGTAGTTTGTTAAGTTTCCTGAAAATGGCACTGCATTGGGTTGAAAACAATAAACTTACTAAAGAAACCTCCATGAATATACGTGCTATTCTCATACAAATGAATAACTAAAAAAAGCCTCATAAGCATATGCTTCAGCTATAACGCATTTCAAGCATTATTTTTTACAGGGTGATCCCAAACATTATTTTTTTTAGTTCAATTTGTTGCTGGCCCCCTATTTGCCTTCGGGACAAAACCTTCGCTGAAATATATGAAGTGTAATATACTCAAAGGGGGTTCGTATTATTTTGTCCAACACCTGTACGTAAATGTTGAATAAACTCGGTTGTGGGCAAGTAGGAAGACTTTGCCTATTTCTCCTTCTAACAAAACGTGTTGTTCCATAGGAACGCATTATCAATACATAAATAAATATCTAACGTCTCAATGGAAATCGTACATTCTCTAATAAAAGAGGAGGAAATGTCGCGTAGAAATTACGAAATTCGGAGGAGGAGAAGCAAAAGTCGATTGGAGTGCAGGCAAGGACGACCGCAACAGCGCAAACCAATATACAAAAACATAAAAGTGCTCCCAGGTGAAAAAGAGGAGGAGAGGAGGCACTCCTTCATAAGCACAGTAAAAATAAAATAAATTAAAAAAAAAGCAATTTAAAATGATTTTCCTCATTAACGTCGAGAACACGAATTGCCAATTCGGAGCTGTTGCACAACCGAAAAGGTGTTAACGCGCTCAATTTATGGTCTCTAATTATAGGGGAGGAAAAAAGGACGACGACTATCTACGCTCTAAACAAACAGACAACATCACTACACACACTTTTAACTACCTATAACTCAGCTTTTATTAGCGCCTTTATTATTTCGGAAGCAACAGCCACGCTCGTCAACTCCAAACGTCCAGTTGAAGAAAGAAAAACAGGTGGAGGTCGTCGACGACGACGACAACAACAACAACAACAAAAGCTGTAGACAAGCATCGATCCGTTAAATTCCGCATCATCCGTCGTCGTCGTCCCAAATCCATTATCGGTGGGACGACGCCGATCGTTTCGCGCCTCTGAGCCGCGACCTCTGGATGCTGGCAAGAGAGATGGACGTAAGGCGCCTGGAAAAAAAAATAAAGAAAAAGGCCGAAATAAGAATTAAAACGAATTGTATACGATTTGTAAACACAGAAGCGAGTTAAAAATATCGTTTCGCGCTCTTTGGATTCGCTAGTCAAGAAAGGTTGGGCAACACACCCCAAACGACACGCAAAATTCTCATCTGATTCACTTCAGATGCTTATAATTTCAATTAATGTCACTCCACCTATTATATGAACGGTGGGCTAGAGAAGAAAGGACAAGCTCGGAAAGCCTTACAGACACACGAATTCGATAATCCTTAGTAATCGTTAAAAAAAGTTGTTAAGTATAGATATTTGTATAAGTCGTAGAATTAGCTAGAATTAGGATACACTCAATTCCACCAAGGTCATATGCGCGGGCAATCAAGGTTTCGCTTATACAGAGTCCACCAAAAAAATGTATACACACTTTAAGGAACGGACTGGCTTTGTCCTTATGTGTTGGAGGATCTTGGTAGTTGCCTGTTCTCTTCTGTTCCAAGCAGGGTCTATGTTGCTAAGGGTTCCCCACTCCCATGGCTCCCAACCTTTAGCAACATAGCCCCTGCTTGGATCAGAAGAGAACATGTAACTACCAAGATCCTCCAACACATAAGCTATCCATCGACACCATACTGAATAATCCCCCTTTAAGGAGATTAACGTCGAGACGTCCTGTCTGGGCCTTCGACGACACGTCCAACGTATCTGGTTGGAATATTGGTCCAAAGCCAACTTCACCAACAAGCACTTAATTGAAGACCCAACAGTTAAATAGGACTTTGATCTTCCTAGAACTAGGGTATGGACTAGGCTGAACAGGATCCGGACAGGGCAGGTGCAGAGAGTGGCTCTTCAAATGTGGGTTTACTACCTAATAACCCTCTCTGTGACTGTTCTCCCACTCCACAAACAATGGACCATATTATATCAGATTGCCCAGAGCGCCGGTTCACAGGTGGGCTAACCAGAACTACACTTTTGACTGATGATGCACTGGCCTGGATATTGATTTTCAATCCCTTTTCTATTTTATCCACTGTCATATTTCCTTTCTTTTTGCTGTGACTTTTTTCTATGTACCCTACGCAATAAATAAATAAAATAAAGGAACAAAAACTATTATGTGCTTCTTTTACATGCAAATACTGATCACACATGTGTCTTCAGTTACGCGCATGGTTACTTTAGATATTCAAAATGTTGGTCATTGGCGGAACGATGAGCGGTCGCCGCGGCTACGTCGGTCAATGTTTCAATGGAGATCGCTGTACAGGGTGTTGCAGATAACTACAGGGCAGTATAACGGGAAGCCTACCCGCTCGATTGCAGGGTCCGGCTCGGTCAATTGGCAGAATGGAGATGAAGTTGGCCTGCAGCAGCCAGCAGTTTCCACAAGCGGGGACGTCAAAACTGTCATGTTTTTGATAAAATTACCCAATTATCATTTGATGTCGAGCCGGCCCCTGCAATCGAGCAACACCCTGTACATGCCGCTGCAATCTCCTGCCAAAGATTCTCCAGCGTGCGCGGCTTACGTCGATAGATTTGATCTTTCACAGTTTCCCTTAAGAAAAAAGTCCACAGATGTTAGATTTTTTCATTTATTATTTTTTTATTTGAAATTATAGTACCCCAGAGGGGTATTGGGTACAAGGAACAGAAATCGCAATTACAATTGATTGTCTTTTACATACTGGTTAAGTAATTTGTTAACATGGATCTGACGGTTGCTACTGTTTGGCAGTTTACAGTTTCATATGGAAGGAGGTTCCAATCCTCGATGGTTTATAAGGAAAGCCCTTCTTTAGTGTTGACTGGATGATATAGGGTGGTTCCAATTTAAATTTACGGCTAACTCGGGAATATTTCTCAATTTATTCCATTGAGAAATAAAGTGGCGACTATGGAGGGTCAAATAAAAAGGGTCCTACTAAGCCCCTAGATGATAGTCCACAGCACAAAAGAACTCCTGGTAGATCGACCGCCTTACCCACATGAACATGAGAATTTTCCGGCCCCCATTTGACAATATCAATATCCCGATACAGTCTGATACAGGGTGTCTACATTTTATGTTTTGGCGGACGCTGTACTTTCACGGTAAAGGGCGGTTCACATTTAGCGACTTAGCGTCGAATTCGACCAGATTTGGGTTGCCGGAGCCGTTTCACACTCAGCGAATTCGTGGCGGAAAGCGGGTTAGAAGCGACAACGGCGCGGGTTTTGGAGCTCCAACCGGGTTGGAATTTTCAGAAGTCGTCCCGAATGCGCAGCCAATCAGCTACGAGTGAGCATCTCTTTAGTCCCAGAATCCTTAACAACTGTTTCTAACACACTTCCGCCAGTCAATTCGGCCATTGAAATTCTCCGATAGCGTGTTTTCCGTGCAGGTGTGCCTCGTTTTCTATCGTTTTTCCTAATAAAAAAATATAATACTGTATATACATGTACACTTTGCCAAGAAAGCCATGTTATAACAATATATATACATGATATCTAGAAAGCAACAGAGACTTTTTTTTTATAGATGAAAGAACGACTCATCGAACATCCAATCAGCACCGAGTTCGCCTAGCTGAGGGGGGGGGGGGGAGGAAGGACGCAGGCTGAAAGCAGAGAAGGAAATTCGCCTAGCTCCCCGCTTCGTTCCCGCTGAATGTGAAACGGCTCCGCATTTTAACACGCGCGGCTTTGTGACGCTTAAAAAACGCCTGAATTTGGGAAAAGGCTTCACGCCGTGAAGTCGTTGAATGTGAACCGCTCTTAAACCAAACGATAGCGAGTTTTAATTACATCCAGAGCTTTAAGTTTTAATTTGCTTGTAGCGCTATCTGTTTGTTTTGTGAACTAAAGTATACCTTGACCGCTTGTCAGCTTGTATTCAACTACCAGCTTAAGAGAGTTTAGCCTAGAAATCGGCTTCTAGATGGCGTATCACGATAAATCATACACCATTTTTTAAGTTACACCTAAAACAACGCAACTGTGAAAAAAGCGTTAATTTTCGTGGAGTAATCAATCGATCGTTGTGTCCACACTTTACTGGCGGATTCTTTTTCTAGTTTCGTGTAGTAGTTTTTGCTGATGAGTAGATTATCACAGAAACCCTTACTTTTCACTTATTCCTTCGAGGGCGTTTTGCGCCATCCCAGTAACTAAAGGCTGCTATGAGATGACAGTAGCAGCCGGGACCGACAGCTTAACGTGCCCTCCGGGTTCATGACGGAAGAGCTGCTGGCGGACGAACAAACCAGTGGCTATCACCAACTGCTGGACATCCAGCAGTGGTCACTCAGCAAAGGGGTCAGACTAAAGTCCCCAAACAGCTGTCACCCAGCCAGCAGCTAGCCGCGCCTGAAGTTGCTTAATTCCATCAATCCGCGTGCCAATCGACGAGACAATCAAGCCACGGCCATCCCCGCGTGATGAGGTAATAAACAAAAGGAGTTAGTTTTTTTTATCGTTACGAGAAATCAGTTACGAAATATTCAAGCAATGTTCTCGTGTAAAAATTTCTCGTTAACGACAAATCTGCAATCTCGTGGGGTTTTTTTTCCGTATCAGATGCGATAACCAAAATAATCATAGAGATATAATACTAAAGTACAAGTAGCGCCATCTAGCTCAGAAATGGGCGTTTTTACGCTATGAAATACAGCAAAGTACGCTAAATTCAACTGTATTACTCTAGGCGGAGTAAAAAAGTACCCACAGCAGGGATTCCATTTCTCATAAGTAGATCAGTGATAACTGACTGCTAACTGGCTCATATTGGCGGACAACAAAAGCACAACCAGTCACTCGACTATGCGAGAGAACAAAGATGGTGGACTTTTGATCGGATGTTCTCGCTATGCACAAACTGCGCATGAACATGGATCTCCTTACGCGATCGACGTTTGCCAACGAGATCGAGAAATTCTTTCGTGAATTTTTTTCGTAACGTACGAGAAACGTCTAACTTAACGGAAGTGACGTCAAATTTTTTCGTTTTCGTACGAAAAATTTCTTGTAACGAAAAAATACTAACTCCCTAAACATACAAACAGAAAGACAAAAATTCTAAATATGATTGTTAGTGTTAGTAAGACCTGTCACATAAGATCTTAAATATTTTCTATGTGCAGACAGCGGGTCGGCTGCAGTTTTATTAAAAATAGACCCATTTTCTTAACAAATCCAGTTTCCTCTTAATTTGGTTAGGATATGAATAATTTCGGAGGCAACTGTAATGCATTTTAAGAAATTAATAACTAATACTTTTCAAACTTGACTTCGCGGAAGGCCATTTGGAAATCCATTTGGAAAGGGGGGTGGCTTCTAGAGGACCTGCTGGCTGAGCGAAATGTGTTAGTGAACACCTTTACAATTATTGATGATGGAAACCTTCTGACCCCCTCTTCATTCGAGTCAAAAAGAAAAATAAAGCGCGAGGTTCGTTTTTTTTAGGCACCCACCTTGGCCTGCAATGCTCATATCCTTCCCTCCTTTGTTTTCATGCTGCAGATCGAAGTGTACGGGAGCTTACAACGGAGGCTAACACCGTCATTGAGAATAGGTGCTTAGTGGCAAATTTTTTGGTCCACAATTCATTTCATCCGTGTCCAAAGCGGGCTCGCATCGAGGTCGCTTCGCTAGCTCATCCAATCCGGACATCACAGATTAGTCGCAACTTGCAATTCCAGCCTCCGTTTAATCCGTTACTTCAGCGCTTTACTCCTTAAAAACCCTCCTCCCGACACCTATCTATAATTACATTTTTTCGGGTATTCCCTGTAAAATCGTCACTTTCCTTCCTGATGACCCCTCTCACTCAGCCATTTCGTGCCTACCCCTTCTAGCCACTATACCTGCAATCTTGTGTAACGCAAGGGAGGGGGAGAGAGAGAAAAAAAACAAAAAAAAAACGCCGCCAGAGGCCGCGCTCTTCCGACAACATAAACGGGAGAAGCAAAAAAAAAAAAAAAAAAAAAAAAAAAAAAAAAAAAAAGCTGGGATGAAGGGATTCCCCATCTCAATTTCTACTCTCTCTTCAGTGACCCCCCTCCTCCACTCTTTCCTTTTCCGGTTATTTTCTCTTCTCTTCGATGCCGCAACGCCCCACAGATTCGGGGAAATCGAACAACAATCGCGTTCTCTCTTAATTAAACGCTCGGCTAGAGCCAAACACCGGCTTCAGCTCATTAAGCCATTAACTCACGACCCCCTCCTCAGCAACCCACCTCTAATCCACCTCCTCCCACCTCAATCCACCTTCGAGTCAATTATAACTCGGAAAACGCGCTTCACCGCCAGCCACCTCCAAAATTTTACGCCAAAAAACCAAAACGACAAACAACTTTAAAATTCCTCATCCTCACCTACACCCACCTAAAGACGACTACGAATCTACACCTCTCCAAAAGGGAGATGGGACCATTTTAGATACACAGAGGCTAATTGGATCTAATTGCCTTCATTAAATGCGCCCTCCCCCTCCCCACCATTTACATTTCGAAATAGGAGGCCAACAAAACCCCAAACAATAATGAATTACGAACGTGATTTTCAATGCCATTAAACAATTTCGTTTTCTAGGAAATGCACTGCAATTGGCGATTTTTCTTTTTCTCTCGAACACGGGGTCGTCATCGGATGCGCTCTTGTTTGCTGCTTCACAAGCATTTAGCGCCAATTAAGAGAGCATCACCACCGCCGCCCCGCTCGCCCGCCTGCCAAACCGATCGACAACGAGAGGAGCGGCCGTTTAGTTACACAGAAATAAATAAATAATCAGCAACAACAACAACAATAACCAAAATTCCCTTTCAACTGACACTTACAATTTTCAAGCGAACGACGCGGAAAGCCAAACCCTTTCTCCCTCGCAAAACGATAACGCGGAACGGAGCGTCAGGTTAAAAAAAAAAAAATTGCCTTCATTATGATAAATTATTTCTAAAAAAACTCGCAATTGTTTTAATATTTAATAAAGAGTGAAAAAATAGAATAAAAAAAATCATCTCTATCAAGCAATCGTAGTAGAATTGAAGCGAAATAGAGCCTAATTGGGTTGGAGAACACCAATTCGACGTTTATTAGACGAGGCAAACATGAAATATCCTTATAATGACGTAAGAGAAAAGTGAAATTTTCTTTTTTTCATAGCCGCCCGATCCGAAAGGTTGTTAAAGATCAATCCTTTAGAATAAAACACCGCACCTTCTCCTAATGTGCAATTTTACCACCTGTCGACTACAGCACTATTGAGCAGCCTCAAAGTCCCTGTTAAAAAGTGCGGCCTGTTTAATAATTGAAACGGCGGAATGGTACATTCGCCAGGCCTCCCATTTTGTCATGAAAAGAAAGAAAAAAGAAAAAAAAATTATTTTTTTTTGGTGGGGAGGGGAGATTCATAAAAACTTTTTTAGTCTCTGTGAGACCAGTCCGTACATGCGGAATTTATTGCTTTTTGTTCGCTGGTATAAATGCAACAGCCATTTCTTTCTTAATTTTTTTTTTTTTTTTTGAGAAAAAAATTAATATCTCCAAAAAGACTGAACCAATAATTATAAAAAGTGCGTCAAAATACATTTTCGACATAGTCTCCCTGGCGTTAAATACACGTGCGCCATCGTTTTGGTAGTGCTTCAAAGTCTGCAGAAAAAAAAAGATATTGAGACGTGTGCAGAGCCACTTGAACGCCTCTTGAACTTCGTCATCAATCCGGAATTTATGGCCGCCAAGCATTTGGGGAACCCGATTGTCGAGCATTACATGCCCACCATCAACAGTGACTTGTATTCGGACCTTCTGAGGTCCAAACTGAAACCTTCCATCCGCACCGAGTGTCGTGGGCTTCTCACAAAGGGAGTCCTGCTCCAACACGACAACGCCAGACCCCTTCACAGCTGCCTACAATTTGAATGCCTGGTCCGTCCTCCGTACTCCCCCGAAGTTCAGTGAGTGGTTCCGCACACGTCCCAAGAACTTTTTTCCTGCAGGCATTGAAGCACTACCAAAACGATAGCGCACTTGTATTGAACGCCAGAGGGAGACTATGTCCTATTTTGATTTTGACTTCAGATTCGGATAGAGCATCAAAAAGTAAGTAAAAAATAAACTAGGCAGACATGTCCTATCTATTCGGGAACATGGCTAAAATGGCGGTGAAAGAATACATAACCAAACTTTGACCGCCATTTAGTCATGTTCTCGAATAGATAAGAAATGTCTGCTTATTATAACTTTTACTTACTTTTTGATGTTCTGTCCGAATTTGAAGTCAAAATCAAAAAAAATCGAAAAAAATTGGCAACAGAACGATCGATTCGCGAATACCGTAATGATGTTTTTAACTGGCTTGTGCTTTTAACAATGTTCTGACAATGCAGTATCACATATATGACTAATTTTTGTCTAGTTAAATCCTCCAAAGCGGCAAATAGTAAAACCAGCTGAACTCAGCCATGGCCTATTATATTACGTAGGTCACGACTCAGCATATTATTTTGATTACAAAATAAAAGTAATGGCGTTTCAACATATGATTCGCAGGGAAGCATACGACAGGTTGTCTTACAAGAAGAAACCTAACCTAACCACAAACTCCACATTTCCAATTCAATTTGCTGCAAATTTTATAAAATTAGATATTTGAAATCATGCATAACTTGTTATAATGTACTGCAAATTTTATATAAGGTGTAAATTATCTCCTTCAAAAAAACTACACTACGATGTAGACGAAATTCAGGCGATTAAAATGATATAAGACACTTGGGGTCGCAAATCGTAAGCAACGCCGTAAATTGAACCTCAAACAAAGCTCAATGGTGTGGCGCTGCGTAGCACGAGCCAAATTTGGGCGACTGTGTTCGCGCGGCGCGGCCTGGTTGGTTGGTTGGTTGGTTGGTTGGTTGGTTGGTTCCCCCGCTCCCCACTACCTCATCCCGAAGAGGTCCGCCTTCCACTCCAACGTGACATACTCTGCTCTCGCGCCGGAGTCAGTAGCACGAGCAGTACCAACCTTGTTTAATACCGTTAGCATTTATTATGTTTTTCATCAAAAAGTATCGAGGAAATGAACAAATACTGGTAGTTCAATTAGCTTTTGGCGTACTGTCATTTTGTTATGTCTGTGTTTTATTTTTTTTATTAATTTTGAATGATATTTAATGTTGTGTCGTAGGTAAACATAACCCAAGAAAAGTCATTTTTCTCAAATTGTGGTATGAGGTAGTGGTGAGCGGGGGAACCAGTCAGGCCGCGCCGCGCCGCGCGAACACAGTCTGAATTATAGAAAAATTACAGTGTTATTTTAAAAAATTATATATCGGCTCCTCAACTGTGCCTTGACTGCCCCTAAATATGTCCCTCTATGTTACTGACTAACCAAAAACATGTTATGGAGGGACAGTCATCTTGAAATTTCTACGTTAATCAAATCCGAAAAGGAATGTTTAATTAAGTATAGGACTTTTTATTCAGAATGCTCCGGAGTTGGGATATTCTATAATTTGGGGTACTATCTCTTATATTCATTAGAATGAGATTTACACTGTTTAGTTCAATTGATTATAAGATTTTCGGAAAAAAAAAGAAACCCTAATCCAGAATATCCCAGGTCCCGAGCATTCCGGATAAAAGGTCCTATACCGTATTAAAGTTAAATAAATAACTACTTCCAAATTAAATACACTGAATATTTAAAAAACAAAACAAAACGAAATTTAAAGGGAAAACACAGAAAATAAAAACATTCCCATGATGTAAATTTAGTTTCACACACCACTTCTTTACTGTTTAGGGAACCCAAGCCCAACTCAAGTCCAGAAGCTAAGTCCCAGAGATTAGTCGACCCAAAATAGGGCCAAGGGCTCCAGAGAATTTCTGTGTCAATAAAAGTATGAGTGTTCCGAATGTAAGAACTTCCTTCCTATAGGAATGTAACGACAAACGATAGTTCATCCAGTTAGTTCATGAAAATGAGTCTTGAACCTTTGCTTTTACAACTTGTTCAGGCATCTCTCAATAATGAATACAAAAGTTGATTTTTCTAAATTAACAATCTCCTGAAATTAACAAAATTCACAAAACCTGAACATAAACAGAAGCAAAAACTAGGGCCATTTAGATACCAGGCAAAATAAAAAAAAAAGAAAAAAACAAAAAAAAAACAAAAAACGAGAACGTCTTAACGTAAAAGTACAGGAAAATCGCACTCGGCAAAAGCAAAGACACGCTTCCCAAAATGCTTCATGGGCGGCAAAGTTTGTTTTTTTTCCCAATTCTGTCTGAGCATGTCTTTTGTAAATAGTATGTATTGAAAATTGAAACATCAATTATTTATTTATTTATTTATTTATTTATTTAACAATACGTAAATCCATACCGACGCCATTCTAAATCGAAGCGCGTCGGCTGTTCGGGGTTACAAAACAAAAGAAAAAAAAATCGAAACATCATCTCAAAACCTTTATTTTTTAATAAATCAATACTCAAGTAACAAAAGCAACTGCTCGAAATGTAAAAAAAAATTAAATAACTAAACAAAAAAAAAACTCCCGACTGCGAGTTAATGGCGTGTTACAACGACGAAAACGAGGAAAATCGCGCATTCCACTTCTGCAAATAGATGAGTGAGAGAAAGAGAGAGAGAAAAGGAAAGCGAGATAGAAAGAAAGAAAAAGGTAAATGAGCACATATCAACAAACAGTAGGAGGAAGAGAGTGAGTAGCCTGGGTAAATACATAAAAATAACGTCCAATTGGGAATGAAAGCGAAAGAGAGAGAAAAGCAGGAAGTGTTGGGTGGGTGGAAGGCCGCTCCGCTCGCTCACTTCACTCGATTTGCATGTGTAATTCTCCCCAAAAGAGTTAATCAACAGGCCATAAATCCATGAGCGGATGCTCGAACGGCTCAATTCTACACAGAGACTGGCAAAAAAAAATAATAATATAAAAAAAAACAAAAAAAGCGAAATAAAAGCAACCGGACGAGATTCGGGCATCGATACAGAAGATATTCGCCATTTGTCGCCTTCATTATTTTTATCGAACCCTTATACAAGCGTATACATAATGGGCCTACACTACTCTCCACTATTATGGTTTCCTTCCACTCTTTTACAGCAATAAACAGAAAGCGTGCGTTTAGAGCAAACACTACTTTAATCATCAGCTGCGCACACATGAAGAGTGCTCGCGGGAGATCTAGCGTACCCGGACGGAAAGAGTCAAACTGGGACGCGGAAATGCCTAGAATCTCAGAAAAAGTTTGCCTATGTTGAAGGCTAAAATGTTTATAAGATGAAGCTGGAAATCCTATTCCAATATTAGGTAAACACGAGAGTTAAAGCCAGTTTTTAAAACAGGAAAGAATTTATTTATTTCAAGGAGAAATATAAATGAAAATAAAAGGAAATTTGTATAATGCTTTTGTTTATGAAACATTTCTAATTATTCTCACCAATTTGAGGATAATTATTAACTTTAAAGAAAATTGAAACGTACTGACAACACAATATCACTTTATTTTCAAACTTGAAAGGAAAAACATTTTAAAAACCTTTTTTGTATTCGCTAGCGTCGCGACCTATAGAGGGCGCTATTCTCCTGCAAAATGGCTGCTTAAAATAGGTAACCGTATGATAAAAGCAATGCGAAACAAGAATCTCTAAGTTCGCCGATCGATTTCTTTATGAAATGATTAAATTCCTTCATTTATTCATTCATTCCTTAATGCAGTAACTGGATACAATACGATATACTGTATTTAAAAATCGCCCGCCAGGTGGCAGATCGACTTAAGTGCTTCTCGAGGGGTCTGACATTCAACAAAATTACGGCAAAGATTCATGAATCTCAATAATTTCATCAAGATTTAGGGAATTGTTAATGGATTCAAAGATTCGTCAGAATACCCCAAATCCTCCAAAGATTTGCTATGGATTCAGAGATTAGTGTAAGATTCAACGATTTTTCAGAGATTCATAGCCAATGTGGGAACTTTTTGCTAGTCTTGTTTTTTTACGAGAATCTGGGTCGAGTTATCGGCTCCTAAAGTCAGATTCGGGATTCAGAACAGATTCGGTGAAATTCATTTTATCCTTTTCAAAGATTCAGAGTTTCTTGAGCACGTGTTTTTCCGTCTCTCTTTGTTGTCTAAGCAATAAAACGTCCTGAGCAAGAATTCTTTATCGTCCCTGTCCCCTCCCCCCCGGAAACAATCAAATTGGCAAAACTACGTAGCCGATGAAAAAGACAGGCCTGGGCACTCAAAAGTCACCTGACCGTAGTAGTCTGCGCAACAATCCAACTTTCATTTTCTCCATCTTGGATTTTAACATTCAGTGTTTTTTCAGTTGTTGGAAACAATGAAGTTTGGATTGTTGATCAGACTACTGCGGTCAGGTGACTTTTGAGTGTCCAGGGCCAACCCTTCCTAGAGAGAAGGCGTGCGGACAAAAGGTGTATACATTGTTACATCATCATCAAGTGGTTATTATTAATCGTATTTCTACCAATAATAAGCCCTAAATTTGGCCGCTTGATGATGATGTAACAATATGTACACCTTTTGTCCGCAGGCCTTCTCTCTAGGAGGTGTTGCCAGGCCTATCTTTCTCGTCGGCTACGGCAAAACTGAGATGAGGGTATGCAGAATTTTATAAAAAATATAGATAATAGTTATTAATTAAAAATAAAAAATAAATAAATATAAAAAATTAAAATCAATGTATATATGTTCACTTAATTTGGTTCATTTCAGCAAGAGGTAAACATTGTTTTCGTTAAACATATTTAAATAGATTCGTAAGAAGTAAACATTTTCAATTAGATATAAGGAGCAATAAAATCGATCAAACCAAGAACATTTTAAAATTAACTAACAATTGCAGTACAATCAATATAGCCAAAAACAGCGAAATCTTTAAAGAAAAAAACTAAACTTGCTTGATGCTCGAAAAGATTTAGAAGGTAGATGCGCTTCCACACCAAATTAAAAATATCTTGTCATAAACTAATTATCCATTAATATTTATTCTCCCATTCTTTTTATTGTCTTTATTTCTTTTGTACCACGTTTAATAATATAAATATATTAAATTTAGCATCCAATATTGTATATATTTATTATAAAAAATATCTAAGAGTAGGAGTTGTAGTAATATAAAATTAATTAAAAACATATACTCCTTTAATGGAAAATAGAAATAAAATAATAAAATCTTAATAAAAGTCACCCAATGTGGAGAAACACAAATAATGAAGTGGGAATCTTATGGAGACTGATGTGGACAAAAAAACACAGGTGAAGAGAGAATCTAGTGATGAAGGTCCGATGATAAGAAGCACAGTTGAAAACAAATTATTACAAAGTTGGAAATTACTATTAAAAAAAAAATAATAAAAAAAAAATTACAATACATAATCCAAACAACAACATATCCCTGCTCTCAACAATCCATCAACCAAAAATACCTCTTCATTTTTATTAACACTCATTGTTGTCGATTTTAATTATTATGCTTTTAACTGAAATTTCATTTCAAAAATTTATTGACAAACTGAAGATGAGATAAATAATCTCGAAAACGTTTTTTTTTATTTTATTTTGTAATTCATCAACTTTATAATAATTTGTTTTCAACTGCGCTTCTTACCATCGGACCTTCATCACTAGATTTTCTCCTACTTTTATATGCCTCATCTGTTCCTGTGTGATCTTCCTGTGTTTCTACTGTGATTGTTACACTAACAAGACCTTCTCTTCACCTCTGTTTTTTGTCCACATCAGCAGACTCCTTAAGACTCCCACCTCATTATTTGTGTTTCTCCACGTTGGTTGACTTTTATTAAGATTTTATTATTTTATTTTATTTCTATTTCCATTAATTATTAATTTTATATAAAAATATCATTTAATAATCATTCTTCTTTATACAATAAAATGTTTTAATTGTTATCATCAACAATAATATCTAAATTGTCATTAGGGGCCTACGCTATTTTACTCATCATCTTCAAAGTAACTCGAAATGTTGTACGAGAGATAACGGCGACAGCCGAAACACTTGTCTATTCCGTCATTAAAATATATACCGAACAATAATTTGTATTACTAAGACTCTACGTCTTTCAATAAACACCTATCACATCATTGTTTGGAACAATCCTAAAGATGTTATTGGTGTTTATCCTACGTTGTTTCAATTTTATTTTTATTTGAGCGGTGAAAATTAAAAACCATTCTTACAATTTATATAATAAACCTCCAGATTTATATATTTTATAATTCGAAACTTATTCTTCGTCCACATTGTCATTATCAATCCCAACCCCGCTGATGTAGTTCTTAAGAAACGCGTCAGCGATTAAAAAAAAAAAATCACGTTTTGCTCACTTAGAAATTATCTTAGCCTTTGAAAACAGACAAAATTAATTAGAATTTGTAGAAAAATGCGGAGATCCATTTGAGAAGCAACTCGAGCAATGTAAACTAACGGTTCTTGGGTTGCGTAGTAAATCGATCGCTTTATGACTGAACAGGCTTTTTGTTCAAATTATAAAAGCGGAGATCCATATCAGACGCGACTCGAGCCACATAGATTGATTCACCCGAGGCAGATATTAATAATGTTTAATTTATTCGTTATCGTACTGAACCTTTAAACAGCTTCTGTTTTACTTTTTATTATTACAAGGGACTAATATCCTGAGCCGCACAAGGAAAAAAGCTTCGAAAGAAACTTTGTATCTCTGATAAAAATTCCTTTCAGAGGCCATCAAAGAGAGACTAAAGCTCCAAATAGCCCTCCTTAATAGGCTTCCCTTTTCATTTTCATCATCTTTTTTTTTCCCGACTTACTGAAGCCAGGTAAAAAACGCCGCGACAAAGCAACGAGAGAAGATCAAAGCCGCGACCAAAAGCAACAGCGTATCGTCCATAAAAACACAATTAAAATTAAAATAATCACAATATTCATTCTCTCTATAATAAACGAAACATCAATAAGGAGAGCTTAGCAGCTATGACCATCATCATCACTACCAACACCACCACCCTCTCCGGATGCAGGGTGTCACCCAATGAGGAAAAAAAAAAAAAAAAGATGAAACGACAAGATTGAGTTTTGTATTCATTTTTTCTCTTCTTATTTCCTCTATCGTCATCGACGGCTTCTTTATTCTTCCTTGGCAACAAACAAACTTAAAAGAGAAGAGACCTAATACAAATCCATCCCAGCGTAGAGCCTTATTAGCAACGGAACTCGCGTCAAAACACGGCTGATTAGATTTAAACACACAACAACAACAACAAACAACAACAACAACAGCAGCAGCGCACACGGCAGTTGTTGTTGGACCCTATTCAACATTATATAGGAGAGCAAGGTCTATCCATTCACCTGGTAACTCCATCTGCCCTCACCAGATTGCGACGCGCCCCCCCCCCCCCCCCGCAACAAACACCCCCACCCGACTCTCCTTGCCAAAACGCTCTCTCCCGATTGGCCGGTCCGAGGGATCCCTTTCGACCAATGAGGAGCGTTTATACGCTTGTTGCCAAGGCTCAAAATGCCTTTGCTGCAGTAGCGACTCGACACAACGCTGCGAAACGAGCGACGCACAACAGAGGGCAGGCAGGCGGGCTCCGCTGTAAAGAGGCATGCGTACGCCCGTTGCGGATGGGGGTAATGCTCAAAAGGAAAAAGAAAAAGATGATAATGATGGTGATGATGATGGTGGTGGTGGTGGTAGAGTCACGCAAATCCAGAGGCCTAAACGATCGCCATCGAGCTCGGCGGGGAAGAGAGAGGAATGAACGGGCCTTCTCCTCCTTTACTTTGTGACAGATGACAACTTCCCGAAAAATGACCGACGACACAAGGTTCCATGTAGCGTGGGTACCAGCTCACCCTCCCTCCTCAGGAGTAACAGCGATCTCGCCTCGAGGAAAACGTGACAGCTACACGCCTCACTTTGGTGATTCGAAACTTTCACACCCAACAACGGACAACGCAAATGATAATCAGCTCCCCGCGTCCACTGATTTCCTATTACACAACGTACACATGGATTGACTCCACCCTAAATACATATACACACAGAAACATTAAGAAAGAGCGAGAGAGAGAGAGAGAGAAAGCGAAAAGAGGCTTTGATCACTTTTGATTTTATTTTTTTATTAAAAATCTTCGCCACGTCCTTCAACCATAAAATGAAATAAAAAGAGATAAAAGAACGGAAAGGAAGAGCAACCTATGATTACTCTATAAAAGGGAGGATCACTTTATTATTATTATATTCACATGGCATCGATTTCGTGTTCAATTTTTAACTCCGGCGAACTCCGCTTCCACTCTGCGTACAGGAGAAATACAATTTTAAAAATAAAAGGAATAAAAAATAAACAAAACAATTTCAAATGCTTCCCCAAATGTAAAAAAGTATCGAAAACAAAACATTAAGAATTCTCGACTTTAATTTAATATTAACTTAAACGATAATTTAATATCTTAAATTTATGAAACTGCATTTCGGAGCTAACATCGGATGCATTCCTTTTGTTCCGAGAAAAGAGCTCGCAGTAAGGTCATACTGATTTTTAATTATAAGAGTATAATTAACTTAATAGGATTGTAAACAACATTGTAATAATTCATTTTTAAGAAGAAGAAGAAGCTACATCAGGTATAAATATAAGGTGCGTCCAAACTTTTTATTTATTTATCAATAGGCGATTCTACGAAATCATGTACATCAGTAATAAGGAGTAATGACTTATGGTAACTGAAGTACGAGATATAAGCGCAGGTATCGAGTCTCTCAATATATGAAGTAAGCACACTGTCTATGCTTCAGGTGCGTCTCTTTACTCGCGTCTGTGCTCACAATCGAATGTGGGACCGCAAATACGTCACGCGCAAGCTTTTCGCAGTATCTAAAATCCCAAAACGAGTGTATTTTGTATGATGCAAAATTAAAATTATTTGCATCACCCGCAACGCTTTTCTGGATCGGGACATTATCTACTATTACTAAAACCCAAGCTCTGTCTGTTTGTCCCTTTATAGACTCAGCCCCCTGCAAGAGATATCTCGTAACTACCTTCTTTTGATCGATACTTCTGGCTGTGTAGAGGACAATGGGCGGGGGGGGGGGGGGTAAATTCCAATTTCGGGTTTTTTTTCTCACAAAAATTTTATTAAATTCATTTTTCCTGCATCTCTATGGAGTTTGTTTTGCGTGGAGCAGTTTGTGACGTCAGAGTTTGTTTTGTCAATAAGACTGTTTCTATAAAAAAAAGAAAACGACTGTTATAAGAGGGGAAACAATGAAGATAAATTGTTCCACAAAAACGATTATCAAAATTTAAACCAACAATCGGAGTTTTTAGACACAACAAAGGGAAAGATAGAAAAACGCCTGCTCACGAATAATTGAATCAGAAATATTTCACAGAAAAAAAAGCATTGAATAAAGTCTCGTTTATTTTCATTTATAGTCCTTCTTGGAAAAAGATCCCGGTTTTAAAACAGGATTTAACCCTCGTTCTTAACTATAGAGGAAGGAATCTATAGAAATATATTAAGCACTTCGAAGATTATAAATCTGATGAAGACTTCGGAAAGCATCAAAAGATATAATGAACATGTAATTGGTTCTTCAGTATTTCAAATTAACAAATTATAAATTAACTTGTGAGTAATAAAATATATTTATTGTAATAGGCACCGTGCACAACGCAAAGCGGCGCTAGTGAGAACTACCCTGGTGGCGTGTAACTGCACTAGCATCGGGAGAGGCGAAAGCTTTGTTCATATTTTAATACCTTTGCCCGCGTCGATAACTAAGATTTTTCGAAAAAAACACAGTAATGGATCAATTAAAACAAATCATATATTTGTATGGCCGATTGAATGCTCAGGATGTATGGCCAGCACTGTTTTTAAGGGGAAAATATTTATTTCAAGCAAGCATATGAGCAATATGAAGTTTATGAAGAAGCAAGATGCTTGCCGCAAATAAATGTTAATAAGCCAGTAGACTATAAACATGGAATAAAAATACTAATAATTTTATTCCATGTTGTAAATTAAAAAAAGCTGGTTTCTATGTCTTGCAGGTGGATACCTTTATGCATATTAAATTCCAATACCCCTAATCAAGGTTTTAAGATCCAAAAACTTTGAAACTTATAAAAATGTAGGAGTTTATCTGATAATTTACTTATTTTGTAGGTATTACTGCAACTTACACCATTGCAATTGTTATTTGCCATCCTAAAACAATTTTTTAAAATCGTTTTATGCTAAAACTCCCGATGCTTATGTCAGAAATGCTCACCAGAGTTCGCCCACTTCTCGCTTGCACGGTGCATATAGCAAAGAGTTTACTCCAATATATTAAAAGCAAAACATTATGCCATTACAAAAATTTGCACGTCATTTGTTTTTGAATTAACGAACTACGCCTTGCACTATTCTTCGACATAGTCGCCACCGACATTGAGACATCTGTTGTAGCGTGCAATCAGTTTGAAGAAAGAGTAGCAGCAAACAGGCGTGCCCGAGGCTATTCGAGTACAAATCACGATGGCAGATAGACGTGTACTGACAACGTGGTCGTATCCCAGTTCACCAGTGAAGAAAAAATTCAAAGTGTCACCCTCCGCAATAGTGTTCTGGGACGCAAAATATGTGATTCTCATTGATTTCCTCCATCGAGGGACCATCAATGCGGCACGCTACTGCGACACCCTCACCAAACTCAGGTCCGCCATTCGACGAAAGAGACTGGGCTCTCGAGTGAAGGTGTTGTGCTCTTGGACGACAACGCAAAACCATACGCAGCAAGACTCACGCAAGATCAGATAGCCTCGGGCACGCCTGCCTGCCTGCTTGCCTGCTGCTACTCTTTCTTCAAACTGATTGCACGTTACGACAAATGTCTCATTGTCGGTGGCGACTATGTCGAAAAATAATCCAAGGTGTATAGTTCATGATGCCATGGAGTATATTTTTTTTGGCAATAAAGTTTCCGTGTGAAAAAAATATGACGAAACTTACTTTTGAAACAACCCTCGTAATTGAGCTAGGTAAGACAGCGATATATAATAGCGCTATCTGATCAACACTTTCAAAATCAAATATACTCTCTTCGTCTGTCTGACCATAGCCTACCTACAGTACAAAGATAAAGAAAGCCTGCCTAATAGCTCGCTATTGTTGCAATGATGCGAAATTTTGAAGAATAATCTTCTCACTTTGCCAGCTGGTAGCGCTGATGGTGAACTCTCAACTTTGCTGTGGATAGTTGTTTACTATCTTATGCGGAATCCAAAAAGATATTTTGCCACATTTTCTCATTATATTGGAGTGTTTATTGACTGCCGGTCCACAGAAAAAAGAAATTTCCGGCCCACGACGAATAACCATAACTTGATAAGAGTCGAACTTTCTTATAAAGAAATCATTGGTCACTCTCCAAAAAATTTGTTTTACGGAAAATTTGTTATATAAAAATATGGTTAATACTCAAGATTTACATGTTTATCTTGTTTGGGACCAAAGTAAAAATTCGTTATAGGGGAAAAAGTATTTTTATATAATTTTTAGCAATCGAGTTTATCTGAAAAATATTTTTTAAAAATGCTAATTTACTGAACTTTTTCTTATTTTTGGGGGGGGATTCTATTAATTTTTTTTCTAAGATTACTTTACCAAAGTAAAGTGAAGTGCATTTTGTACCTGCTCCGAATGTTCAGTGTGTTGCAAAAAATATACAGGACAGTACTGCTGGATAGCCTATCTTCTCGCTTCATGGAGCATATTTAATTTTTAAGTATTATGAAATAATTGACTGTTTATTGGACTGCATTTACATTCCATCGAAATTTTGATTGTGAACTTTTCGGACCTTAATTTCAAAATTCAAATTCTTCAAGACCTGCAAAATTCAAAATTTTTCATCGTTATCATTTCATATTGTCACCTTTTAACAAGTGCCGAGTCATCAATGAAGTCAGTTTTTACGAGGTGTGAAAATTATTGCCAGGACAGTGGACTTGAGATTACGTGGACTATTAGAAGCTTTGTTATTTAGTAATCCCCTTTTAAATTTTATTAGTTTTAACTCCTCTTTTAATTATATTCTTGTAATTTTTTATGTCTTTATAAATTATTTTTTATGCCTTTCCATGCTACAGAATATAAATTTAAGATATGAAGTCTCAACTTCCATTTTTACCAATTTCGGCGTAAATGGGTTAACAAAATAAAATTTCCCAAATATCATTTTATGAAGCGGTCCCTGAAGCGAGAGGATAGGCTATCCAGCACTATTGTCCTGTATATTTTTCCAACACACTGTACGAATTGTACACTTAATAAGAATAA
>JAHWFO010040148.1:1051041-1081153 GCA_023313115.1 Rhysida immarginata
AAAATTTCAGAGGAAAAAAATTTTTGAATTTGAGAAATGAACACACAGGCTACCTCTCAAGTGGGCTAATAAGATCCATTCCACAGGATTTATTTAATTTTTGTTAATAAGGTCTCGCTTTATTGATTTCAGTTTGAATTGTAAGATAGAACCTAAATTTAAAAAGGTTCTTAAGTGATGAAATCCAAATCCCAAACAAATCCAAATATGGGTCAAATTATGAAAGATACCCGTATCTCGATATAATTTCTTTAATTTTAAATGTAGAATATATAATCAAATATTCGATAAGATAAAATGAATAGATATAATAATTATGATGAAATATGGAGAAAATGAGCTATTACTAAAGTTTAATCTTTAATGACAGACTTAATTTTGTGACCGCTAATTATTAATTAAGCATCATTGATTATTAAATTCTCGCAAATTAATTATTTTTTACTTTATATTATCTATTTGTAGTAGTAGCTTGGTTGATTGAATTTAGCCACGTGCACGTAGAGAGTTATTAGATCATAGAAAGCTAAGTCAAGTTTTAGCGATAACCAAGTCTGTTGTGACGTAATTGGCAAAAGTGGTTTGGGAGAAGAAAAGAAGAGTCGCGACCCTTCCCTGCTGGTTTTCAGCAGCTTTACAAATTTTGGGTCGAAAGCCTATTGTGGCCAATGGCGATTATTTTGAAGATCAATAAAGGAACTTCTCTTTACTTTGTTTTCTGATCCCATTCACCGAACTTTTTATACAAACCTATAGTCACCATGGAACAACATATCCTAGAGTAATTAATGCTGCAAAAGGAAAACTTACATCTGTAATACCCAAAACGGATACCACCTTTAAATAAATAAATAAATGCATACATAGTTAGCAGTCTCTACATCATTTTTATTTCCCAACTTAATTTCGTTCGTGGAACACTAATGCGAAAGAACAGGAAATAGAAATAACCGGAAGAGACCATAAATCTCTCGAAATAATTGTCGATGCGATAGATTTCATCGGTATTTTTTTAATTTAACACTACAAAAGATGACAAGAAAAATTGATAAAATTCTAAAGCCCCTCCTTTTCAAGGCTCGCCTCATTATAAAACACATATTATAGCTCCTTGTTGTTTTATTTTATTCTATTCATTTTTTGTAAATAGAAGGCTTCAAAAATTTAACGTATCGTGTACAGATTTGATCGTACAGAAAAAGTTATTCCCATCTAAAACAAAACCATTTCAGATTGAATATTAAGCTAATAGCGTTGCGCCAGCAAACTTATTTGTTTCAACATATTAGAGCCTTTAAGTATGAGTTTCGTCAGATTAGAATGGACTATTGTCATCGCAGCTATTTCCTCAAAGTACCAGTGCTCTTAAGACTAATCTTAAGCGATTTACTTCCTACTTACGGCTTACAATAGTGTTACATCAATAACTTTTAAATCGTCTGGATTTACGTCAGTAACTCTCCTATTATAGTATACTCAGAGCACTTGTGCCGACAATAACCTTCGCCATCGTACCCTTCAAACCGACATTTCCATATGGCTGCATTGTCATCTTGAAAAATGGCGTTATAGTCAGGGAACAAAATCTGGATCTGGTCGCATCATTTGTCACAGTATAGGTCAGCAGTCATTCGGCCACTGAGGATAGTCATTGAACCAAATGAATAACGAGAAATGGCCCCCCCCCCCCCCAAACCGTTACAGATCCGGACGTAGGCTTCTCCAAACGTAAATTCGCCCCGACGTCAGAAATATTGCGAAGGAGGATTCATCGGCCATATCACTCTTTTCCAGTCATCGGATGTCCAGGCTTTATGGTCTTTACACTACCTAACACGGGATTTGGCATAGGTCTCTGTGGTGAAAGGATTTTCAATTGCAGCGTTCCTATGAATATCGCGTTTGTGAAGCTCTCTGCGAACTGTTTTTACCGGAATAGAGTGTTTAAACTGGCTATTAAGTTCTGCAGTCACTTTTCTTGCAGTAGTTATTTGGCTCTTTCGACACAATCCTTGTTAGTGCTCGACGGTCCGTATCAATCAGTATTGTTTTCCGCCGATGACGTTTAACCGTGTTTTTGGTACGCACTCATAACATTGGAGACTGTTGCTCTAGAAACGTTCAACACAAATGTCGCTATTTTGGACACAGAATCACCTGCTAAACGGGCACCAATGATCTGCTCACTTTCAAAGTCTCTAAGGTCACCCATTTCAGGAAACACTTATTGCAAAGTACAACTGAACACAACTTGTAATATACTGATTTTAATACGTGAGACATACAAATATGTCTATGAGCTTTCTCAAATGTCACGATTATTTGGACGATCCTACGAGGGCGATTCAAAAAGTAACCTTAAAATTTTTTTATTTCGCTTAAAACACATGTCAACAAGGAACAAATGGCGTCATTTTTTCGACATAGTCTCCCTGGCGTTTTATACGCGTGCGCCATCGTTTCGGTAATACTTCAATGCCTGCAGAAAAAAAGTTCTTGGGACGTGTGCGGAACCACTCACGCACCGGCTCCTGAACTACGGGGAGTCCGGAGGATGGATCAGGCATTCAAATTGCAGGTCTTTTAGGGTGGCTGCTGTACCACGGGAAGTAAGGGGCTTGGCGTTGTCGTGTTGGAGCAGGACTCCCTTTTTGATAAGGATTCAGTTTGGACCTCAGAAGGTCCGAATACGAGTCACTGGGTCTTTGGGCACGTAATGCTCGACAATCGGGTTCCGGGAGGCGGCACCCAAATGCTAGGCGGCCGCAAATTCCGGTCTGATGACGAAGTTCAGGAGGCGGTGAGTGCTACTGAAGCAGGGAAACTATGTCGAAAAGTGACGCCATTTGTTTCTTGTTGACATGTGTTTTGTGCGAAATAAACATTTTGAACGGGTGTTCATATTATTTAGTCCAATCCCTGTACAGTGCTGGACAGAATTATAAACTCACATGAATTTTGAACCAAACTTTACTAAAACAAAAAGATCTACATCAGCTTTTTACATAACATTTTTGAAACATAAATTTACCACTTTGCTGATTGTCATTCGTATATTTTGAAAATTTTGTCAACAACGACAATCAACTCAATTTCACTTGGAACAATCCACTTTCAGAAAAACTGGATGTTGAAATGAAAGTGAATCGGGTAATAGTGCGCGAGCGCATGAGTGATTGTTGACGTATCGTCTGCTTGTTCTGATAAGCACTGCTGTGGGAAGTTACGTTAGGCTTATGCTCGTCTTTCGTTTGTGTTACAATGGACCCTCCTGTGTTAAATTTCCGTCCAAAACTGACCAACGAGCGGTGATAATGTTTCTGACAGCTGAGGACATTCCACCAAGTTGACATTCATGCTCGGATGTTGAATGTTTATGGAGAAGCAACCATGGTGCGTTGGGCCAAAATGTTCCATGTTGGTCGTGTGGAAACGGCTGATAAACCACGTCCGGGCCAAGCAAACGTGGTCATCACCAATCACTTGAAGACAGACATGTATAAGTCAATTCGTGAGAACAGGCGGATCAGCAAACGGTCACTTGCGAAGGATCACAACGTCAGTATTGGTTCCGCATATGCTGTAGTGAAAAGCCTGGGATATGGCAAGGTCTGCTGTCAGTGGGTACCCCGAATGCTCACGGAAGAGCACAGAGGGCTGCGTTTCTGCTGCTGTTTGGATCATCTGGAACGTTACAGTCGTGAGGGGGAAGCGTTTTTGAAGAAGATTATCGCGGTAAATGAGACCTGGTGCCATTATTGGGACCCTCCGGGAAGATATCCACAATGCAATGGAAGTTCGGCCGAAAAAATTCAAGTCGCAAAGTTCGGCCGGGAAGGTTATGCTTACGTGTTTCTTTGATTCCGACGGTCCTCTGCTTTTGGAGTTTATGGAACCCAAAACCCGTATTAATTCTATCGCATACACTAAGACACTTGTGATAACTGAGCAAGCCTAACTGTTTCCGCAGTATTGCGTCAAAAAATTCCCTACATGAGTGTGTCCAAGAGGTATCGTATGCTTTACGACCCGAAAACGGCCGCTTCTCGCGCCATTTGATCTTCGCAAAGCTTCTGGCCTAAGCTCCAACGGGAAGAGACACAACAGGATGAGCAACCCATAAAAACGAACGCGTACTGCACGTAGCATTACATATCACCAGGTGTATATGAAATTTTTGAATCGCACGAATCGACCCTTCTCTGCGGATCCTTCTAGTCCTCGAATATAACGCATTCACCGAAACAAGGATGAACTGTTAAACATTCATGAAATAACATTAGCGTCCTTTTTCAGTGAGGCATACAAATCCAAGGCCGAGCCCATTCTCTCATATCAATAACAAGAAAAAAAAATGACCACTTTTCAATCTATTCCACCTGTCCGATCAGTAGGCAGCCGTTTACAACTCATTCACCACCGTAAATGCACTACAATTCACTTCTCTCTCCTTTTTTTTAGCCGTTTGTCATAATAAAAACAGATGGTCGCTGCTGATAAAAATAAAATAAAAACTTCGACCGGAAAGACCGAACTCCAGTCCTTGGAATATAAACAAGGAAGAAAAAAAATATGTCAACAGAGACCCGTGTAAGTTGGCCGGCGGCGAAATTGTCTCCCTGTTCAAAAGGTCCTGTAAATCGTCCGCTGGACACAGAGTGACCCTACGTGTCCAACCAGGCGCAACGAGTCAAACCCTTTGGCAGAGGCGCGTCCACGCATGTCGGTGGATCGACGCCTCCACAGGAAGACGCGCAGGATCCAAACGTCCACCTACGCAAGATAAATCTCAGGCAAAGGTGATCGATCGTCATGGGCACCTTATGTCACGGATCGATTCCAAACGAACTGAGCAACTCGATCGAATCAGCAAAACCGTCCACTTCGTCCACGGGAAGATTGTTTTATATGAAGTAATTTGTTTATTCTCAAACGCATAGTAGATGGCGGGGGTAGCTTTCAAACCATGCTGCTGGCTCAAAAACTAAGGAATGACATAACCAAGTACCGAAAGGCTAAACTAAACCATTCGTGGAACCATATTTTTCAACTGCCCTATGTTAACATTGAAAGTATCTAATGGAATATAATGATACCATTAAACCTTTGAACCAATTTGGATTATCATTAATTTTACGTTATATTCATTCATGACACATCATTCCAAGTTGTTTGATATATCACTTGGCCTATTTTAATATTGAAACTTTCCAATGGATCACAATGAATTATCACGTTCCTGGGGACGAGTCCACTGTTTACTGCACGTGCAGGCGAGAATTACAATCGGTTTCTGCAGGAAACTCTCCCCGAGCTCTTCGATAACATCCCTCTGGATGTTCGACAAAACAGGTGGTACGTGCATGATGGAGCTCTGGAACACTGTGCGACACTCTAAATACCGCCTTCCTAGGAAGATGGATTGGGTGAGGTGGGCCTGCAGCCTTAACCAGCTCGCTCACCTGATCTCAACCCACTTGATTTCTTTGTATGGAGCCATCTTCAGAGCCTAGCGTATGAAACACCTGTGGACACAGCGGATGATCTTGTAGCACGAAGTGCTGCTGGTGGCATTCAAGATACACCAGACATTTTTCACCGGGTGCGAGAATCCTTACTTCGGCGTGTTAGCTATGTCGCACCACTGGTGGCCGTCACTTCGAACATTTGCTTTGAACTGGCGTTGTAATTGTACGTAATGTTACAGCTTTTGTTGTCTCTTTTGTTTGGCGTCCAAACCAGAGGACACACATGATGTACACGAAACCGTATTACTATCATTAACCTAGAGTGTCTTGCACATAAAACGTGATACAATGTACTTGCGACCCCCACATTGTACGAGGGTAGCCCAGAAAGTAATGCACCACAATTTTTTTCTTCAACAATTATTTATTGAACACAATGAAACTCATCCACACAAAAGAATGATGTTTCTTCTACACTCCCTTTTTTCCACATAATCTCCGTCACGCAGCGAAGTGTTATTATCCACTTCTTGTATGCTAAGTAGAGCTTTGTTATTCGTATTTCTACCAATAATAAGACCTGAATTTGCACTACTATGATGATGTAACAATGTATGATGGTTTCCGTGCACAGGCTTTCTCTTTAGGAGATGTTGGCTAGCCTCGACTACTCTTTTTTCAACAAAAACCTCTTGGCAAAATCCCAATTCCTTTCACAACAATGCTCGGAGACCTCTTCAAACGTGAGTATTGTTGCTTTCTTGTCATATTTTCATTTTATTTTGTCCATTAAGGCCTGCCAATTGCTTAACGCCTCTTAACTTTACTCGTTTCCAATTGGGATAGGTCCTCTCCTATTCAAGAGGAGGAAGGACCTAGAAGAAGAAGAAGAAGAAGATGTCCATTTCATTCAAATAAAAATAATTCACCATAATTTTCCCGCTTTTGTTATTTCAAACGATTTTCAATGTTTTCTCTTTCAGATGAAACGACTTCATCTCAAAGTGCACACTTGGACGTCGGGGTTGTTAAAGTTCCGGTCGACGATAACACTATTGTTATGCGCTTTTACAGAAAATATATTTATTTTAGAGGCCAATAAAGAGTGTCAGCAGAAATCACCAAGTAGAAATGTTTCAGTTTCATTTTTGAGTGAACTATTCATCCGATTATGATGCAGTTGCTGTATTGTGTTCATAATTGAATGCATAACAAGTTCGGAATAGAAAATTGGTCCGTAGCTGGCTGATTAGAAATTTTGGCGTCGACTACTAAGGTCATTTTGCGCCTATTACACAGGTTATTTCTGTACACAACCCAGGACAAACATAAACATCCATGCCCACGGCGGGATTCGAACCCACGACGAGGCGGATTCGAGAACTACAAAACCTACGCCCTAGCCCTCTAAAAAATTGCTTTCGTTTTTATCGTGTTTAATTTTTGGGCGTTACACTTGTAACGTATATCACTTATAGACGCCATGGTGTTCCATTGCTGCACGTACGCTATCTGTCGGAAGAAACGGAAACTTTGCGCGCGCACTCGGAAAACTTCAAAGAATGCATGTCTCAAGTTGGGGGACGGAGAAAAAAATTGTAGTGCATTACTTTCTGAGCTACCCTCGTATTTTTTATGCAACGCACACTCTTTTCTTACGCCGATTTTTATGCTCGCATCGTGTTCTGTGTCGATTAGGTTTATGTTTATGTATTCAAAGCCTATTTGAGGCGGCTTTAATAAATAAATAAAATAATAAAAAAAAACACACACACAATGTGGCCCGCGGGCTGTTCTAAAGGAAACCACCTCAACGTTCGTTATAACGAGACTGCAATCTTTAATAACCCTTCCTTCTTCAAAAAAAAAAAAAAAAATCAAATTAAAGACAATTCCATTTTTAAAAATTATTAGCTTTTTCATAATTATTATTATTATATATTGACACTTTTTCTTATTATTCTATATTATTATTATTAGGACTGCATTTTATCTCTCATCGGCGAACAATGAATGCAACGAAACCGGGAATCGAGCGAAGTAAAAGAAGAAAGAAAGAAAGAGTGAAAAAAAAAAACTCCGAAACGATGATGATGGTAGTGGTGGTGGTGGTGGTGATGTGCCTTAGCAACAGAGACCGAGAATCTCAACGTCTCTTCCCATTGGCTGAAGCGGTTCCACCAACTCGCCACCGTCACCGAGGCAAAAGCAATTGAACGGATCCCCCTACCGACCGTAGCAGTACTCACTCATACACACAAGCGCCAATTCCCCCACCCAAATTGGGTCTGCACCCATCAACCCAAGCAAAAATAATAATAAAAATAAAATATGAAACGCACGCGAAGGACCAAAAAGGAACCCACCCTACAGGACACAAGAGAAAAATATTAAAAAACTTTATAGTGACGCACAATGACCGAATCAGTTGGTACAAGAGACCCCCCTACTCTCTCTTTTGTTCTTGCTCAAAATATACATGGGTCTTATACGTGAAGCTATCTGGTTTTCTACTATAATGCTTCAGCACAAAAAATTGTTTTCCTATATAGGGGTACGTGAAGAAAGGGTCTTCATCAAACACTGCGTCAGAGGATCGATCTCTCCAAACAGCGTACTCATCCCTTCCCATCCCAACGCATTGATCAGTCGAGTTAGTGATTAGCCTCCTCATCTATTCAATTACAAGTTCTTAATAAACAGCGTCGCCTCTTTCGCTTAATCAACGCGGAGCCCATCAACGTTTGGCGCTAAAACAACAAACAACAACAACACCATCATCAAAGTGGACTGGAAGGGAATGAAACGAATCTGAATCGTCAATCCGAGCGGGTTTGTGTGCGCGGCGAACCGACTCGCTGCTTCACCTGTTCGCAATCGGAAACCTTGAAAACGGATCCTCCTCGCCCTTTGTTGCACGTTACAAAATGCAAAAATAGGAAAGACGAAACTTGGACTGTAAAAGAAGCCCATCGAGTCCGATCCGAATCCATCATCACACCCATCCCCGCGAGAATCGCCTCGTCACCATCGATAAACAACGACAAACGCCCTAAACTAAATTGCAAACACCGTCCTCTTCTCCAATCGGCTCTCTATCTAAAATAATATAAATAATAATATCATATACCTGCCAACTTATGGAGAACAAAATTCGCACATTTAGTCCAAAATGCATCAAAACCAGAACTGAATTCAACGAATCCAAAAAAACCGGAAAGATTCTGAAAACCGGTGGTCTCTATAATCCGGGAATCTTCCATCAGATTCACTCTCAGTGATTTGAATTTACTGGATGAATTAGGATCGACAAGAAGGCACAGTGCTGCAAAACTTCACCCTCAGGCTTCGTCGTGTTGTACAGATGAATGGAGCACACATCGAGCATGATGTTGTTCATGAGGTGTGAAATCCCAATGTATAATGTATATTGTAAGATCTATGTGGCATTCCTATGTTTATTAGTTCCTGAGTAATAAACCATTAGAATCGTACGTAATTGACTGAATCCCCTTGTATGATGAGTACTACAAACTCTTGTATACTAGTCATTGTGAAAATTGCAATGTTATGAAAGAATGGTGTGAGATAAGCGCATGAATTGTCACACTGACCAAACGGCATGATGTGCTACCGGGTATCCATCTCAGCTATTATGAATTGCTGTCACTCTCAACAGTCATAATTGTAGCCTACCCACTTGCTTCGGCACGGCAGATACCTTTTCGTTGAAAAATTATGGGATATGGACACCTAGCAACTAGTTCATAGTCCTCCAATAGCAATGGACTATGGATAAATGCTGATTTCACAAGAGACTCACTTTTTATATAGAACTAGGTGATATGCCCGGCGTTGCTCGGTCTGTTTGTTTGATGAAATTTTGATGGAATTTCCCTGGCGCCATCTCTTGAGGAAACAAACAAACATAAATCAAGATATATTATATTTAACTCCACCCCATCCCTTTGAGGACGTGTAAACCTTACCCTGAACCTAACGAACATATGGTGCAAATATAAGCTTAATCGGATAAGTGGTTGAAAAGTTTTTAGAACATTTACAGACGCACCTTGAACCTGAATTTTTATATACAAAAAATACTAGCAAAGACACCAGGCGTTGCCCGGGATAATTAAAGTTGTGGGTAAACAGAACAACTTTTCTTAGATGGCCTTTCATTAGATATGAATGTATTCTTCAAACAATTATACAGTGTGCTTGTTGATTTGAAGAGTCGAGTTTATGTATTCTTTGTTATCGGTTATATCCTAAACTGTCCTTATATACCCAACCTACTTCAGCCGTCACGTCTGGAAGGTTCTACACTTTTGAAGTGTGTTAGGGAGCTCTAGGGAGACACGTATATATCTTTGCCTTCTCGAAAGAGTCATTGTTAATAACTCTTGGAAACGAATGTTCTATAGCCAAGGCAACAGAACATTCTACCATTGCGTCATCTTGAAAATATTGTTGCATCATCACGATATCGGTTTTCTGGCAACAATATATTCCCGGCGCTGATGGGAACAACCCGACAATAATAACTCTCTTCTTGGTTGGCACTGGATGTACAGTCGGGTGCAAAAATGTTTTTTATCAGTTCTGTAGGAACTGAGCTTACCGGGTGTTGATCGGTTGCAAAATCAGGTACTTTTACTGAGAGTAAATGCAGATTAAACTGGACCTGTCTCTTCTGCATGAAAATAGGGTAGCAGGTATACGCTTAGGATGTTCACCTATTCACCTGTTCAACTATGACTTAAACCTTCTTGCACCCGACTGTACATGACCGTTTCTGTTTGTTTGCTCTCCAATCCCAACAATCTGAGCGCGGTTATTCACTACTTGGTAATCTGGTTTTGCAATTGCACTCTGCTCTCGATGTCATGAAGAAAAAAACTTGGGCATTCATCACTTTGTGTGATCTAGAGTCGCTGTTTCTTCTGTTGACAACACGCTTACCATTTGTTCACCTGCAGTTGTGTGCTGGCAAAACTAATACAGCACGGACGAAAGGACTGCTTCCTCTGTCGCCTTTCCACTTTCTCAATAGTCTGCTAACTCTCCATTATCTCCAGTTAGTGCTCATTTTTAAAGATTTTCAAGAAAATGTTAAGTTTTAAATACTATCAATTCTAAGAAAAGTCCGAAAAGGAATTCTATGCATTGTTACAAATGTAACCTTATTTATATTGCACAAACTTTGCCTTGCGTGGTTGGTCATGAGATATATATATATATATTGTTGGTCCGTGCATAGTTTTAGTGAATTGCGTATTGATACCATTGTTGATACCTATTGTTGCACAAACTTTGCTTTGAATTGTTGGTCATGAGATAGCTCTTATTAACATGCTCTGCCATCATCATGAATATCGATTTGCTTACCTACAAGTGCAATTATCCCGGGCAACGCCGGGTCCTCTGCTAGTTATCTATATAGATTGCTGCACTGGCCCGAAACGGTAATCACTTAGACATGTTAGCATTCTATTAACACGGGTTGCAATTTTCAGAAACACTAGTGCTAGCCTTCTCTCATGCAGCCTGCACTTTCGCGATGTTTTTGCAGATGTCTCAATTTTGTGCGTCATTTTCAACATTCTTACACTTATAAAGCTACAATTACATCAAAATTCGTACAAGTTTGCAAGTATGTAATAATAATAATAATAATAATAATAATAATAATAATAATAATAATAATCTGCGACGCGTGTTACGACTTCCGTCCGTTACGGAGGACGAGGCGCATTGGCCCAAGGCTAAACGATGGGAAATGGGATAATCCTCCCTTTTCTCGAATAGCAATAATCACAGGATATGGAGCAATGGCGTCAAATAGCACCTCGCGGCCAACTATCGATTTAACACCGCCGCTGTCCGTCCCTCGTGTTATTCATAAAGCTCGGCAGCAGAGGAGGGCAGACAAAAGGAAAACGGACGAAACGACTGAGAATAGAACGAACGCGAATAGACACAAACACCCAGACACAGGGCACTTGTTCAAATTAACATTTCTAAAACTCAATTGGCTTCGTCTATTTCACTTCAAGAACATCTCCAACAGAGGCAACGCTTCTTAAAAAATCGCAAGCACATTGGCAAGCCGCTTCTCGATCCATGTGGATCCACTTTAATAAGGTAGACCCCGGACAATGCAAAAGAAGATAAACTGTATACATTAACTCAAGGTTAGATAGGTAGGTCAATTCGACATTCTCCGCTGCTTCAGTAAAGATGGAGCGGAAGCCGATGAATGAAAATCAAGGGCACTGGTGCCCTAAACACCAAAAATATTAGGAAAAAAAAATATTATAATAAAGCACTAATCTCTCCTCAGCCATTTTTCCTTGTAACGCATGTAAGCGTGCCCTTCACCCAACTTTTCGTTTTTGCTCAGTCCCTTCGCTTTCATTAGAAAGGAACAAGTTGCTCTCATAATTAAAATTCTTCGCATCTTCAGATAAGAACCAAACAGAAAAATGCAGCAACAAGGTTACGAAAATTGGATTTCCTTTGGAAACAAAGCGAAGAGAACAGGCAGGAAAAAAAACCCAACAAACTCAACAATAAAACAATTAAATGGCTTAAAAATGAGAGAGACTATTTTAAATCAATTAAGAAAAAAAAAAAAAACAAGATTTAAAAAAAATTCAAAACCACAAAGCAAAACTAAAAGGGACGCCGGTTCCGAGAACAAGTGGAACCGCTGACTTACAAAAACGTTAAGATGAAAAGAAAAAACTCCGCGATCTGGATTCGAACCAGGGACCACGAATAGGGTTGCCACGTTTATTTTTATATAAAAAATGACGAACATCAGTGTTTTTGGTCAATGGAAAAATACGCTTAAAGAAAAAAAATTCTTTTACTAGTTAACTTTCTATACATATTTATTAGAAGCTACATTTAACCAGTTTTTAAACACACCTACGGCATCCTTACAATATAAATTAAGATTAAAATATACAGGGTGGATACAAAAACGAGCCCCCCCCCCCGGCGCTGTTGATGATCGTACGCGGCGGATATATCAATTTTGATGAATCCAATGAATAAGAAGTTGTGGGTGACCTATCCCATATGGTGCACTTTTCATCATCCCAAATATGCAAATTAGGACACATTCAAATCCTATCTTTAAAACACTAACAGATACACGAAAGATTCCAATTGAAGACTTGTTCAGCATGGAATTCCGAACAAAACAAAAACATATTTTTTTTCCAAAATCCGATGAAGAAATCACCAACAATCCAAAGCAGAAGATCATGTTGACCATTTGAAAAAATGAGGTGTGGTCACCACCCGACTTTCTTAAGACATAAATGTCCTGGATCCAAATACAGAAAAAAATTAAACAACTGTCTAAAATGGCTACTTCCGTTAGAAATTTTGTGAATAAAAGTTACTTCAAATTAGCTTCCAAACACTTTGGTATAGATTCCAAATTTTCCTATACCGTCTTATTTCGCCTGAATTAGCCAAAAACTGGGTTTTGACACGAGTAAAACTGGTACTTCCGGTTGAAATTTTGAAAAATTTTCTTAACAACAGTTGTTTAAAATTGAAATTGGAACACTTTTTAGTCTCTTCAAAATTTTCATAAACGCAATGGTTAACGAGATATTTCAAAATTTATATTTTGGCGCTGGAGTAAACTGATACTTCCGGTTCACCGATTCCATTGGAAAACTAATCAGACCTCCGGAGGAAGATCTTATTCCACACAATAATCTTAAGTTATTATCTTCAAACTATAATCTTAAGTTTAAAGTTTGGTCTCGATAGCTTTAGCCGTTTGGACGCTATCGTGGACACACACACAGACACAGATATTTTCCAGAAATCACTTTTTCGTAATCTAGGGACCCTAAAACGTGAAGATCAGTGAAAATCTGGAGGTCGAAATTTTTCGTGATTACCAATACTTCCTTATACTACGAGGGTTGGGGCATAAGTCATGGCAACTATTGTAGATAGTTGAACGGATCTTGTAGATATGTGAACGGATCACAGACGTGTATGGAAGTTCTGCAGGCATAGTGTGTATGCAGAACAACAGATGGCTCTGTGATAGCTGGTAGTAGCGCAGCGAGTGCTGTGAAATCAGTCAGTTGGTGAGTGTCGTGCGAGATGGAAGTAACCCGTGTTGAGCAGCGCGCTTACATCAAAATAGCCGTTCTCCGAGGGAGAAATGTCACAGTGAATTAGTGGAAGCCCTTGGGAATAATGCCCTACCATACAGTACAGTAGCACGGTGGGTAGGAAAGTTTCAGCAAGGACGTGTGTCAACCAGTGATGAGCAACCGTGAAGGCCATATTGCCCTATATACTACCTTAATAAATTAGTGTGTTACGATATTTCAGTGCTATTCACTGTCCACACATGTAGTTAACACCTTGTCCTGTATATGTCACATTTTCCAACCGGACTGGTATCTTCAAGAAAAAAAATAGTTGCTATGACTTTTGCCCCAACCCTCGTATATATAAGAAAGTAAAACAGTGTAGCTTGCCACCCTGGAATTGTTCGGTCTTCTGTAGTTTAGAGGGGGTTGGCACGATGCCAATCCTGAAGTAGGGGGTTAAAACACACTAGTGTAGAGTAACCCCGGGGTTAATCTACACGGGGGGGGGGGGGGGTTAATCCGCCCTGTTACACCGGGTCGCGGAATTTTTCCTTCCCTTTTCAATTTGTCTTTCGAAATCTTGGAGATGTTTCTTCAGTTATTATCTTATATTTGGATTAATATATTTCATTTTTATTAAATAAATGCGTTGTACTTTCTAATTAATTTGTATTGCAACTTTTGAACATTAAAATAAATGCTTAAGAAACGTAAGCTCTTAATAGTGGGGGGTGGGGAGAGGGTTTAAGGAAACTATTATTGAAATATTTTTAAGAAAAGGGCGCATCCGCGGAAGATTCTTATTTATTATTTTATTATTTATTTAATTTTTACGTGCCATATAACAGCATAGATGCTAGATCAATACGAGCATGGCTACATCAAAAAAAATCATACAAAACATTGCCAGTCATATTTTTTACAAGCCAGTACAATTATTATAAGAAGAATGAAAAACATCAAAAAAATTGAAAAATTGAATCAAACGCTGAAACGAAGACTGATAATAAAATCCACGCATTAGGGAAAAATGGCCATTTCGAAGACGAAAAGAACGCATCTTAAATTTAATATAAGATCAAAATATAGAATGAGTATCTCTTACAAGTTTAAAATCAAATAGAATATCTTGACATATTTAAGACCTGCTGAACTCCACGTACTATATAACTTATTTTGACATTTCTGAAAAAGAGTTAAGTTGTTCCGACTCACTTTTAAAATATCGTATGAAGGCCACAAGAACAAAACGTTTTTCGAAACGTAAATGAGTCGGCACACAACTAGTTTACCACACCATGCAATTTTCAAACTGTTTCTATGTTAATAAGATTACTAGTAATTCCTAGAAAAGCAAAGTAATTCTCAGTAATTTCCAGGATATGCATTTAAAGGAAAGCCTCGAATCAGCACACCCAAATCACAGATAGTAGAAACTAGTGATGTCCGTTGGATCCGGATCCGTATCCGGATTTCGGATCTCTGATCCAGATTTCGGATCCTTTCGCTGGATGCGTATTAAGACTAATTAGGACTTAAGAGGACTAGGCTATCACTTACTAAAAGCTTTTATAAACTGCTTTCAGAAAAAGTTTGCATATACACAATTTCCTGTCTAGGATTTCTGACCAACATCCGGTTCCCGGATCTCGGACCTAGGTCCGAAAAAAAGATCCGGATATCCGGATCTTGACATCACTAGTAGAAACCCTCATGGCTATAGAAGAGGGTTTACTAGGTTTATTCAGATACTCTAATCGCTCATGTGATTCTGAAAGCACTAATGCTGTAGATTCAAACCTTACTAGGTTTACTTAGAACCTTACAACTAACAGATAGTTTACAGGTCCATTTTTGGCTATACTATGTAGTTTCGAATAGAAAGTATTTATAGGTCTATTTTAATGAATTTTTATTACCGGTATTACCGAAATGGATTTTTTATTAGAAAACCGGTATTACTGGTAATAACATCCCTAGACCGTATGTATCCAAGGGAACACACCTGCATTCAAGCTTGCGGCGATTATACGACTTAAGGCCGGTTTCCATTTAGCGTCGGTTCGGCGTAGGTTAGGCGTCTGCGTCTTTTTTTGGAATTTTTGAAAAACGCATTCGTTTTCCAATAAGCGTCTGCGTCGGTCCGGCGTCGGTCACGCGTCGTTTCAAGATCTGGCATGGCTAGATTTTTAGGCGTCTTTTTGATCTAGCCAATCAGGTGCGATCTACTTCGCTATGGCTTCTGGGTAGTTGTCTTCGCCGATTCAGATGGAGAATCATGGCTGCCGTAGCTGCTGTTCGCCGACACGGGTTCTCGCGACTTTTCCCTCGTGAATTTATTAAAAAACAGGTTATAAAAATTTCGTGAATCATTTATTTATTAAGTAAAATAAATATAGTAATAAATTCAAAGCGTGAACTTGACCGGAGTGGTTGATATCTTCTTTTTCCATCACCTTGAGAGAGCGACAATTATTTGCAGCGACTCGGCCAATCAGATCAGACCAGATTCAGGATAACGGTTGAAAGTCGCTAAATGGAAAACGACCGCGCTGGCGTGCTAATCAGGGCGCATCTCACAGGCGACGATTGCAAAAAGGACGCCGACGCTGAACCGACGCTAAATGGGAACCAGCCTTTACTCATGTGCTCTATTGACATGGGAGCCACCCTGTACAACATTTCTCTGGACGTATTGTCTTGCAATTTGAATGATTTCTTGTATGCTCTATGTGTGCAAAATTTCAAATAAATCAACCCATTCCTTCTAGATGGTGCATTTTTTTTTGCCAGCAAATTCAGGAAGAGTGAATACAGGAACTTTTAGGACATCCTGTAGAAGCAAACCGGACAGCGCGTTTATGAAATCCACCGCTACACACGCTTTCACAGTTGGTCACACATTTGATCTTAAATCTCTCTTCATCTGGAGTCATCAGCATTAACTCATTCGCCGCATTTCGACATCGTTCAACATGAATAAATATCTTTCAGTTTTCAATTGCCGAAGTACGTAGCTCTCGTTGTTAAAGCCCGCCATAAAAATCGCCGTCCAAAATAAATAATCTTCCAGTGCGCTCACCTAAAAATACGAAGAGCACGGGGGTGAAGACTTTAACTCAAACGATGGCCGAGTCACATGTTGCTGGAGTCCGCAAGGTGTGAGTGTGCGACGACGATAAACGACTATTTTTAAACGCGCACACGCTTTTCCAGTCACGACCGAATCTCATGAATGAATGAATAAACGAGCGAATGAATGAATGAAAAGAATGCACGAGAAAAAAAATCAACACACAAAAAAAACAAGAATGTGCCCCCTCACTACAACAAACCCTTTCAACCCATCCAACACTACCCCACCGTCAAGGAACCAACTTTCAAGGGAGGGGGACGGTGCCCTGGCGCTGGCCAGCTCATCAAATTCCTTCATTTTCTTTGATGCACAACTTGTTTGTTGTTGGTGTTGTTTACTCGCATAAACAGCCGCCGCTCCTTCCCGTTGCGGTGAACGGCGGTGCAATCCTATCGCCATTTTTTTTCCTTCAATCACCCGATCTTCCGAGCTCCCTCAGAGCCAAGTTCTCAGATCTGCATTAGAAATAGAATAACAAATTAAAAGGAGAGAGAGAGAAAGAAAAAGGGAAAAAAAGAGCCATAAAAGCGATTCCACCGCCAACCAACTTGTGCCGGTTGGGAGAGCGAACAAGAGTCGATGGCGCCCAAGAGTACGGGGCACAACCTTAATTAGGCTCATCGTCCGTTGAAATAACCTTTTCCCATTATCATTCCCTTACATAGAAATCCTTCCACCTCTTTCTCTCCTTGTTGACTCCAAATTATGCAAAAAAAAAGTGTGTTCATTTGCCAATGGTTTATTAATAGGTAACTCCATTTACTAACAGTATACAAGTTGTCAGTGGCGCTTATTTATCCCCGCGTGTTTGTTGTTTCTTTTCCTGAGAGCGAAAATGCCGTACCCATCGCCCATACAATAAACAGCGAAATTAGGCGAAAACAATCGAGCACCGGAAGCCTCGACATCAGAGAATCTTCACGGTCCCTGCCTTTGGTATGGTTATCATCTTTAAAGAGGACCTCGCCAGTAAAAAGAAAAAAAAACGTTTCATAACAACGTGCACATTTCTTAACATTTCTTTTTGTAAGCGTTAACGTTCAATTTAAAGAACCAGAGCAGTCAGCAAATGAATAAAACTTTCATTTCCTGTGCCCCAATTAGAAAGCAAAGCAAACGCTCCAAAACGCTTTTCCCGCCCAATTTCTTACCACAAAACAAAACGCCTTCCTCGTGAACGGTTTTTATTTTTGAAACGAACCGTCTTCTAATAACAACTTGGATGTCATATATACAATTACGGTATAGGAAAGGGAAAGGAAAAAAATCCGCGACCTGGACTCGAACCAGGGACCACGACTTTCGCTGTCGCTTCTCTGTAAAGAACAAATGGTCAAAGGAGCAAAGTGTTCGTGTGGGAAGTGTTACACCAGAGGGCTTTCCTCGTTAAGTCTTTTAAGGGGGCTTAACATTGATGGAACCGCCTGATCCAACAGCTGGATTTGAACCAGCGACTCGAATGGCCAACACAATCGACGCACTAAAACTCACGACGTGGACGGCAAAGGAACTTCTTCAAGTCCGTCGCGACCTCTCCCGAATCACCTTTGTGACTTCAACTAACTCACGTGACTTCAAACCAGCCAATCAGCAACCAGTATTATTTGCGAGCATTGACGAAGTGAATTGCCGTACATTAGTAATCCACAGATTTAGCCCAATTGCACACGCAGCGCCGCCCTATCGGGAGCTAGAAACTTTAGTCATAGATGAAAGAAACAGGATGGACAACTAAAGGCAGAGACACACATGCACGGTTTACATCCGACTAGCTGTCACATGCGACTCTGGAACGACTACTTCCGGTCTCAAACGGCCAGTCGTAGGAGTCGTGCGACTAGTTTTTCAAACTTCAGCTCTGTCCGACTTTCACGCGACTTGTCGTTCACGATAACCAATCAGGTTGCGAGAGTATACACGATTAGCATCACGGGAAGAATATACACGATTTAGGATCACGATTAAAATTAACTTTGTTGGATTAATAATAAATTGTATTTCTGACGCGTAATCGAATCCATTTTGGCGGAAATGAATACAGTTTCCTGTGTGACTGCAGCGCTATCACGGACACAATTTGAGTTAAAATGCTTGTCGGTTGAAAGTCGTGCGCGCGGAAGTTGGAAATGTGTGTTTTGTTAGTCGCATGCACTCTGGTGTCGCTTCAAGTCGGATGAAAACCGTGCGCGTCAAAGTCGGATATGTGTGTTGGCGCCTTTAGAGTCGTGCGTGAGGTTTTTTTTAGTGGCGCCCTCTGGATTCTTAAGTGAACAATACCGAAAAGTTTGGTTTCGCTTCGCATGGTTTCTGTTTACACAGCTGTTAGAGGATAAAAGCATGGCAGCCTCTCGCAAAAATATTACGTATTTCATTGAGTTCTTTTGAATTTTTTTGTATTAAAGTATTTTTTATTATTTTATTGAAATATTAAGTTGTGGAGTTAAAATATAATTTTTATTAAAATTACATACGATTCTTTTAACAATTAAATTATATACGTATAAAGTTTTGCTTTAAATATTATATTTAAAATTACATAAAAAGATATCAAAACGAAAATGAAATAGATTTCTTGCTTAAATCACAACTGTACACATGATCTATATTATAAGTTTCAAAGAAATCGCAGCTGTTTCTAGTCTCCTAGCAATACGTCAACAATAACCATTTGCCTATGGTCAGCTTTTCCTCTTCTCCCTAAGCAGACGACAGATGCTAGTTTTTATGCAAAAATCCAGATCTGGCTCTGAAATCAAACTTGCTGAGGAAATATAGGGAGTCGTTCATCCTGTTTCTTTCATCCATGCTTTAGTTTCGTTTTCAGTTTCAATGGAGCCGGAATTGAATTGGGCCAGAATTTGACGACATAATATTGGCGAATTTAGTGTAAATAAATAATTGATAAGCCAACGTGAATGCATGTTGGATTCTTGTTGGATTCCGACAATGTATGGGGTACCCATTTGCTCAACTTGTAGGTCTTTCGTAGCTGTGCAGGTGACGTCTAACTGTTTCATTAGAAACCTGATACCATCTGGCAAGTTCACCACATGTTAAACTGCTGTCCTCCTCTTTGGCCGTTTTCAGGGCCTGGTCATCAAAGGCTTGTAGTCGACCACTGCGGGGTTCATCAGAAATTGCAAATTCTCCCGACCAGAATTTCTGGAACCAATGCCTTGCGGTGCGTTCATTCACAGCATCATCCTCAAACGCAAGACACATTCGGCGACTTTATTGCTGCTGCTGACAAGCCCACCTTAAAGTCCTAAAGTAAACAACACCTAACCATCTCCTTCGATACCTCCATCTGTCCTCACTTCTGCACGAGATGCGATTGATGTGAAGGCCAACAGCCCTGTATTTATTAGTGATGTCAAGATCCGGATAATTCAAGATCCGGATATCCGGATCTTTTTTTCGGACCTAGGTCCGAGCTCCGAGAACCGGATGTTGGTCAGAAATCCGAGATCCGGAACTTGGATCCGAGATCCGAAAATCGGATCCTAGACAGGAAATTGTGTATATGCAAACTTTTTCTGAAAGCAGTTTATAAAAGCTTTTATTAAGTGATAGCCTAGTCCTCTTAAGTCCTAATTAGTCTTAATACGCATCCAGCGAAAGGATCCGAAATCCGGATCCGATATCCGAGATCCGAAATCCAGATCCGATATCCGATATCCGAAATCTGGATCCGATATCAGAGATCCGAAATCCGGATCCGATATCAGAGATCCGGATACGGACCCGGATCCGGATATTTCTAGATCCGAATCCGGATAATATCAGATCCGAATCAGAGATCCGGATCCAACGGACATCACTAGTATTTATACAGGCTAACTTTCCTGCTCTCCCCTGACAGATTTTGGACCACAATGTACACTCATTTGCATATCTTCTATCACTTCCTTTTATGGCAACATAAAAACGGCAAGAACTTTTATGGTTACCTGGTAACCAGAGAAGGTACTCATGCCCATAGTAAGCTAGATTCCGAATATCAACCCTCTGTCTCAAAAAATTATGAAGGGGACGGACGAACGAACGGACATTGTGAAACCAATAAATAGTTCCATTCTTCCGCTACTTAATAAATACGTAAATGTACTTCTGCTTCACTGTTTGGAATGTTAACAAGATTTTGACTAATTAGCCAATGCTCCATCACTTGGCCATTAGGAATTAGGCTTCTGTCTTAAAACAGGAAAAAAAATAAGTTGAGAAAAGACCTAATTACAGAAAAGCTTAAAATACCGAAAAGGTGCTTATGAATAGTCACTGGAAGGGTACTTCCTGGAAGAACCCACAGTTCAAAACGAACCCCTTCCTGGTTCTATCTTAAGAAACCTGTGAACAACTTTTTAAACTTCTACTGGCTCTTCTGCTACTTAACATTCGATCAAAGCCACCAGTTGGCTCCAACAGTCAAGCGATGTCACCGACTCGATGTACCAACAAACGTGCCTTTCCCGCCAAATAAAGGTTCAATCAGGCAGCTTCTTTGGAAAGAGGTTAGGGATTGAATAAAAAAAACTAGGCCTAAACATGGCGCCACTAGCAATCCTCGAATAAGAAGAGCACCGCGTGGATTGGCAAGCGCCGTCCGTTCATTTACAGAAAGAAGAAGAAGAGTAAGTAAGGTCAGGCACGTACACAAAAATAAAAATAAAAAGAGGAACGCGATTTCGTCAACCCGAGACCAGAACGGGATGATGTAACAACATCTCATCCGAAATGGGTCGCTGGGCCCGCGTTATTTTGGACAAAATGCCATCGACAAAAGGAAAGAGAAAACAACTTTGAACGCTACATTTTCCAGAAAACATGTTCACACTTTTCAACGCTACGATTGTCCAAAATCCGGCCAGTGGAGTCAACTTCTTTTTCTCTTTCTTCTCAGTGGATGCCATCTACATGTCCGTCCCTTCTCGTCCACCATTGCGTCGATCAAATTCCTTGGCGCAGCTCCAAGTCGAACACAAAAACACGAGTCGACCCTCTTGGAAATGCACGTCCACACGCATACAATCACACAAATCACGTCCACCGTTTTACAAAAGAACAAACAGCTCCGCTTACGTGACTTACAATTTCGTCATCCCACGGTTTCGTAGAAGAGGAGCCAGAGAATCCTCATTCCCCACCCCCAACACCCAACTTAAGAGTGGAGCACTTTTATATCACAATCCTTCATTACAGAAGGCTGCCTATATAAAGCGCTTGGATCAACTGCAAATAGAAACCTCGAGTTCGACGCCCACCGAGAAAACGAGTTCAACGGCAAAATCTCTCGACAACGAGTTCTTCGAAAGAGCAACGTGCAAAGGAACTTTCTGTCATCGTCAGTTGCACATGAACTCACTCTAAATGGAGGATCCCCTTCACGCCAGAATCCATTGCATTCACGTCAATTCAAGAGAAAAGGTCCTTCGGGAGACTATCCTCGACAAAAGTCAGATAAAACAATTTCGGAAAGAAAGTCGTCAACAACATTTCCAGTAATAAAAAACAACAACCCCGAAATCACATTTCATTACATCGAAAGACTCGCGGAGCCCCAAAAGAAATCCCATAAAGTAGCAGTTTGAAATGCACACCCAATTTGTGGTTCTCAGAAGGTCGGCTGTAGTGTCCCATATAGCTACCAGATGGCGCATCGCGCAGAAATAAAGCAGACTCAGTGGAAGCGAGGCCATCGAGATAAGGCCTGTCCATTGAAACGTCAAACGAGGGGTACCCAAAAGAAACCGGAATTGTGGTGTTGATAGTCAGGCGACTTTTCCCGCTAGGTGAGTGTAGGCCAACACTTCCTCCGTCGTTATGCCAAGCGGCGTTGCTATGGAAACTTCTGCGCAGGCTCTGTGAGCCATTATATAAAGACTGTTTTGTTTGAGCGGCGTTTTTTGATGTGAGGGGTGTTGTGGATGCAGAATTCGTGTATGCCTTTGAGTCGCACTGAAGGGGCCCCCCCCCCCCAATACTGCGTTGCACCACCCCTAGCAACAATAACAGCACGAATTCGCCGTGGCATGGATTCAACTAGCCGCTGCAAACATTGTTCCGTGATGTTTGTCCATGCGGATGCAACAGCTGCCCCTAGTTGATGCTTATTGGATGGTCGTGGATCCATGCCTCGAATAACCCGTTCCAGCTCCCCAATTCATAACCATTCATTAGGGCCTTGTGACACGGAGCATTGTCCTGCCGATAGGGGAAACACAGTAGCCACTAAGGGATGAACGTGGTAGGAAACAATGTTAACGTAGACCTGACCATTAAAGCGTTGTTCAACAGATATCAGGTCGTTTGCGAGCACAGGCTTGTCTCTGGCTGGTCGTTTAAGTCCAAAGTCCTGGTAAACCCTTGAAATGGTTGTTCGGGAAAAGCTTAAAAGACGTGCCGTCGGAAATACTCAGTCCACCTCGCCAAGCACCAACTATCATCCCGCGCTCGAAGTCGCTCAAATCCTGTCAAACCACTGGCAGTTGACAGGTGTGTTCTCGCTTTGGTACCGACTGTCACGTGACCAAATGATACGTAGTAGTAATTGTTATTCCAACGAATTTGCCTAGTCATGGATGTTCCTAATAAACTGGCCACTCAGTGTATGTGCAAATAAACAGAGCAATATTTATTCAAAGTAGCGCCATCTATGGAGGAACAGAAAAAGCACCCTTTCTATAAGAAATTTCGAATGCACGTCATGAAGTTAGAAATCTGTATAATTAGTTACTGAATAACTCATCATTAAGTACAGAAAGGTGCTTTCAGCTATCGGTGTGGGGAAACGTGTCTGTCTGTCTGTAACTCTAACTCCTCCGAGGCTATGAAAGATTTTCAAAAGGTTTCCATCAGTCGATGAATATGGTTCATGGCACGAACCAATCACAAATATTATCTAAATCGGTTCATTGGCACGTGCACAAATGGTACCTTCACGACCCCACCTAGCAATTTTCAATGGAGAGATACATTAAGTAATATATCAAACAAATCGTAATGACGAGATAGAAACGGATATAAATTACTATTTTCGACAATTGATAAATATGGTTCCGGGAATGAACCATTTTGAAAACGGTTGTAGTCGAAAGAATGGCACGTGCTTTAATGGTACCCTTATGACACCCTCAAAAATTTTCAAAGATATGGCATGTAATATATCAAACAAATTGGGATGATGTATCATGAATGAATATAACGTAAAATTATTGACAGGCGAAATTGGTTCAAAGGCACCTGGTTTGGTTTAGTGGAATCATTATGGTTCATTGGAACTTTCAGTGCTAAGATATGGCATGTAATATATCAAACAACTTGGAATGATGTGTCATAAATGAATACAAGGTAAAATTAATGATAATCCAAATTGGTTCAAAGGTAAGTGGGTTTAATGGTATCATTATGGTCCATTAGAAACTTAATATTGTAACATAGGGCGGTTAAAAATATGGTTCCGCGAATGGTTTAGTTTAACCTTTCGGTACTTGGTTATGTCTTTCCTTAATGGTTTATTTAATAATGCTCTACAGTGAGTTAAATGTAGTGTTCGCTTGCTTCAGCTATTTTGTTTCAATGCTTAAGCAAGCCTACAATCGTCAAGTTTTTTTCAGTGAGCTGGTCCAAGGCAACACCACCTCAAGATAAGGCCTGGGCGCTGAAACGTCATTACATTGTTACATCACTTAGGAGGGAAAATTCAGGGCTTATTATTGGTGAATATACAATTAATAATACCCTACTGAGGTGATGTAACAATGTAATGATGTTTCAGCGCCCAGGCCTTATCTTTAGGTGGTGTTGTCCAAGGCCTCTTATATTCATCAGGACAATCACATGAACAAGATAGGCCAATCAACAATGTAACCCTTCATTGTGTTCAACGCTGTTTTAAAATCCTAGATGGAAACAATGAAGGGGTCATTGTTTATCGTACGCCAAAGCGCGGGAAAAGGCGCTTCTGAAACGTCACTGGCCCTATTTAAAGTGCGAGAGACACAGGAAGGAAGAGAGAGGAGTCTTCTCCTTAAACATTTCTTTGTCTAGACTGATTTATGGCTCTCCTTAAAAAATTATTTCTTCGCCCCCTCCCCCCCCCTCCTGACTGGACTGGATTAATGCCAGCAAAATAAGCGCTTCTGGGTGCGAAGATACGAGAAGTGCGCCTCACATTTTGCCGCATTTCCTCGCCGAAACGAAAGTCGCACGTTAACGTCTTCGCAAAAATGGAACTCAATCCAACGCTAATCAATGGGATTAAGCGAATCGGAGTCCGTCACTCGAGCGTTAATTAAGACAAAGTTGCAATCGAAAGAGAGAGAGAGAGAGCGAGAGCGCAAAGTCCTAGTTTATGGGGACAAACGAATGATAAAAATAAACGTCAACGGATGAACGAGGAAAAAATAACTCATTTACGTACTTGTTTACGAACACAATTGTGCATTCAGCGGAAACGGAAATCAATTTATTGTAGGACGGATTAAAAACGGATAAACAAAAAGTTGCACAGACAAAAACACACACAGACACAAAATAAAAGTCATTCGAATAAGACACTAGAGCTCAGTGAAGTCGAAGCGCCGTTACAAAGTTGCGCCGAAATCGAATCACCGCCAAGCAGCAATTTCACTATGACCTAAGGACCCAAATGATCCCTAGCCATGCATTCTCATTATTTATGCATCATTATCAAAGTAACAAGTGAAAGAAAAAGTTCTGCGACCTGCAATCGAGGACCACGACTTACCGTGTCGCTTCTCTAACCAATTGAGCAGCTAGTCTGTCTAAACATGGACTTCCCATGCAATCCCTTGAGAGCCATATGGCAGAGTCGGCAATTCTTTCCTCTCTGTAACCATCCATTATTAATTGACGAAAACTGCAGTTGGTTAGAGCAGCGCTACGATAAGTCGTGGTCCCTGGTTCGATTCCGGGTCGCGAAATCTTTCTTTTCACTTACTACGTTATTCCAGTTTCTACTAATCTGTAATTTGTCGTCTTCATCATCATCATCATCATCATCATCATTTGCTTTAACTTTCAAGAATGTACGTTCCAGGATTCGTCTCTAATGAAGTAACAAGTCGCGGGTTTTATGTGATCAAAAGTTTCCGGACACCAATCAAAACAACGTTACATGTCCTAATTCACGATACGTTTATAGAAATATAGCTTACCGGACTCTGGAAATTCATCTTTATTGTAGTAAGGGTCGATCAACAGAGTTTAGCGAGTTCCAACGTGACATCATCTCGTGAAAGAGACGACATGAATGGCCTAAAGTGACCATGACGAAATGAAGAACAAATTTTTCTTCTATAATTTTAGTAAGTCGATTATTCTGGACTACAGTCAGACCTCGGATATTCGCGAGGTTAGGTTTCAGAACCCGTCGCGAATGAGGATTCGCGGATGTTTGTTAGAGCCACTAAAATTGATCATATATGCTTATTTCTATAGTTGAAACCCTGAATATGACCCCCTATCATGCTCCCAAACACTTTAATTTCATTTAAAAGTTTGCTTAATACTCTTGCAAAATAATAAATGTTGGATATAAAAATGGAGTGCAGTATCACTTAACGTTTATTAGCCACACTAATACATTTATAGTATATGCTTTTATTTGAAGGAAAAATTTAAAATTGCGTTGCATTAAAAGAAAAAAATCTTACACCTGAAATAGAGAGAGATACTTTACCGCGCGAATATTGTAAGAATAACACGTAAAAGTGAATTGCAAATAATTTTTTTTTTTAGATACGAGGGTTGGGGCAAAAGTCATGGCAACTATTTTTTTTTTCTTGAAGAAAATGTGCCATATACAGACGAAAGGACAAGGTGTTAACTACATGTGTGGACAATGAATAGCACTGTAATATCGTAACACACTAATTTGTTACGGTAGTATACAGGGCAATATGGCCTTCACGGTTGCTCATCACTGGTTGACACACGTCCTTGCTGAAACTTTCCTACCCACCGTGCTACTGTACGGTATGGCAGGGCATTATTCCCAAGGGCTTCCACTAATTCACTGTGACATTCCCTCGCATTTGTCCCTCGGAGAACGGCTATTTTGATGTAAGCGCGCTGCTCAAAACGGGTTACTTCCATCTCGCACGACACTCACCAATTGACTGATTTCACAGCCCTCGCTGCGCTACTACCGGCTATCACAGAGCCATCTGTTGTTCTGCATACACACAATGCCTGCAGAACTTCCACACGACACATAAGTTTGTGATCCGTTCACATATCTACAAGAAAAAAAAATAGTTGCCATGACTTATGCCCCAATCCTCGTATATTTAAAGAAATAAATAAGAAAGAAAGATCAATTTAAACTGCTGAAGTTTATGTATTATTTTTATTAAGATTTAAAAATAAAATTTAATTTAAAGCGGAGGAAGTTTGTTTTATTTTAAATCTTACTCTCGTTTTTGGTTTTCAAATTGTGTAAATTGAAAATTATGAATTTTTGAAAAAAAAAAATTAACATATGAAATTTTTAAATAAAAAGCTTGATATATGTAAAAAGTAAATTTAATACAAAATTTATGAAAGTAGAATATTGTTTGTCTGTTATTCTTTCATAAATTTACAGATTGATCCTATCTACAACAGCTGTGTCTACAATTATGTCCACTCTGTTACAGAAGTGTTTTTATTGTAATTTCAATTTGAATTAAAGAGTATTAACCTGTTTAGATAGATGAAATTGTACCCAGAATAGTGCAATTTTGATCTTATTTAACTCTATTTGATGTGGTAATCTAATTTTTGCACATACTTTTTTTCAATTTTGCATTTTGAAGCATGAAAACTATCAAAAACAATGTAAATTTATTCTGTATCATAAAATTTTCCCGCATTTATATAAAATAAATGTTCCTTTGTTTGTGTTGCACAAAAAGTTTTGGAAAAAAAAAGCGAATTTACATAATTGAATGCAACAAATAGATGTGTAACAGAGTGGACAAAATCTCCCATAACCAATCAAAAAACTATGAAAACCACATATTAGTACTAAGTTGAGCTAATTAATTTTTACAATGCAGATAAATTTAATCTATAAGCTATTATTTAACATTAATTTAAGTTAGATTTGATAATTTTGAAAAAAAAAAAATTTTGAAACATCAAATGTACCATTTTCGTGAGAATGACCCAAATATTTCAAAATGTTTCACTATAATGAACAATAATAAAAAATTTTACAGGATGACAATAAATTATGGCAACTCATTGTGCACAATTTTTTTAATAACTGACAACTAATAAATAGAACATGGTCCCTTAGTAATAACATGTTCATTCGGTTCGAAGTGGGCTCCTTTGGCGGCATACAAAGCCCCAAACGTGTCTTGAAATGTTCAGTAATGGGCCGCAAGTCGTCGGGCGACAATCGGTCCCATTCTTGGCGCAGGGACTTCTTCAGCAACACCAAACTGTTGTGGAGTTTAGCACAGGTCCTGGCTTCTAAGATCGACCATACGCTGTAATCCATCGGATTGAGATCTGGCGAGTAGAGCGGCCACTGCTGAGACACGATGAAATCCGGAAAATGGCTCTTGCACCACTCCTGCCCAGGTCATTTTCACTCTGTGAGCTAGTGCAGAGTCTTGTTGAAAGGTCCAATCCGCATTGCCGAAATGCTGCCGAGCCCAAGGAAGTACCACAGCCTCGAGAATGTCACGACGGTAAACCATGTTGGTTGATTTTGACTCCTTGGTCTACGAAAACGAGGGGTGTCTTGCCATTGGCGCAAATTCCGTCCCAGACCATCACGGACTGCGGAATTTGGCGAAGTTCGATGACTGCAGAGGTGCCGGCTGCCTCTGCTGATCACACTCTGTCGTTTTGGTGATTGTGTGCCTGCTCCACAGTGAAGAGCTTCTCGTCTGTGAAGAGGATGCGCTTCCATTTCTCACCTGCAGCCTGACGCTTGAGTTGGCGGCATCTCTGGAGCCGTACGCGCTTGTTTTCGTCTGTGAGGAGCTGGACTTTTTGGAGCTTGTAGGGCTTGAGTTTGAGTTCCTCTGTTGCCATTTTCCGCACAGATTTGCGGTTGATTCCGGTCTCACGAGCGATTTGTCTCATTGAGACCCTCGGATTTCGCTGGACTCGCTTTTTGATGATTTTGCGGTTCCTGGACGTGTTGGTGGTACGCTTTCTTCTTCTTCCTGGACGGTCGCCTTCATGGCCAAGCTCTTTGAACAGTTTGACCGCTTTGGAGACGTCTCTGCCAACACTGAGCAAACGAACTTCCAATTATTTCTTTATAGGATACATCTATCACAGTTTCACTACTATTAAACTGATATCCTTTTACTAGTGGAGTGCTGGACATTATGAATCTCAGCAACAATCTCATTTTTAAAATCGAAAATTTATCCGATCTTCCAGTGCTCAACGTTCTTCAAATCAGCCACAATCGTTTGACAACAGCTGGCGACATTGAACATCCGGCCCAGTGCCTGAACTTGTCCTGTGCTCAACTTGTCTTACAATATGCTAAATGACCCGACAATCATGGAAGTTTTCGCCAAGCTGCCAAGATTGAAACTTTTAAATTTACTCGGAAATCCAATGTTCAGTATAGAAGAACCTTAATATTTAATTTGAAAAATTTAAGGTTCTTGGACGACCGACCAATGTCAGACATGGAGAGAGCGTGTGAGTCTGGAACGTCAAGAGAGGAAGAAGACTCTACATGCCCAAAAGGATGTATCAAGTGACTATGAAATCGAACCAGATCTTTTCTGGAAGCCGAGTAATGAAAGAAAAGGCAAGATTGGTAAAGAGGTCAAAGCATCAGAGAACGATCTTGGAGTTTCGATAAAGAAAGTATTTGAAGACGAGGGCTACATGAGCTTCGGAGACGAGAAAATTTAAAGAAAGTCCATGAAATTGAGCGTATTTCGACGTCTCTGAACAAGAAAGATCTATGGTTGAGACAAAACCAACAGGAAAGGATGTTACTGAAACCCCTTCCGGAACTTTCCAATGATGCAAAAGTTTCAAACACAGTATTTATGGATATCAACATGGAATGGCTGATTCTTTAAAAGATTTGTCGTTCGCATCTTTGGCTTCGTCGATGAAGGTTCAAGTTGACGATTCTTGCTCAAGTTTCAATTGACCACAGTTCAGCGTACATAGTGGAAGCGTGAGGCAAAACTAACAGGAAAGGATGTTACTGAAACCCCTTCCGACACTCTCCAATGATGCAAAAGTTTCAAAGACTTTTATAGATATCAATATGGAACGGCTGATTCTTTAAAAGATGTGTCGTTCGCATCTTTGGCTTCGTCGAAGGAAGTTCAAGTTGACGATTCTTGCTCAAGTTTCAATGACCACAGTTCAGC
>JAHWFO010040148.1:1083704-1122023 GCA_023313115.1 Rhysida immarginata
GGGGGTCTGGGGGGCGCAGCCCCCCAGTCTTTAAAAAATATAATTCTTATGGATTGATGGATTGATTGCGCCAGGCACGCTGGCTGAAAAGACTAAGTTCAGTGTGTGGAGGTTTCAAGTGCTCTCTATCCGCGAGTCACTCCTTCCACAAGTGACACATAGGAAGTCCTACGTACATTCTGTATGTTCATGTACATTTGTATTATTATCATTATTATTTTACTGTAAGTTCTTAATCGTGTTACATGAGAAATAAAAATGATTTCTGGTTATTCAGTAGGATATATGTGGTTGCCTTCTCTCTCTCTCTCTCTCTCTCTCTCTCTCTCTCTCTCTCGCCATTTTTGAATGGCTAGGAACGCATCTATGTGGACACAATGTTAAATTCGCTTCAATTTACGACGGACTTTCGGGAACGGAACCCCGTCGTAAATCGGGGTACGCCTGTATAGGCGAAAGAAGATGATATAGGAAACTTTGGAATCTATACCAAAGTGATTAGAAGCTAATTTGAAGTAACTTTTATTCACAAACTTTTTCTAAATTTTGTAGCCATTTTAGACAGTTGCTTTATTTTTTTTCTGTATTTGGACTAGGACATTTATGTATAAGAAAGTCGCGTGGGGACCACACCTCATTTTTTTTTTTTTTATTGCCAATATATTTAACAATGATCTTGTATATAGCGAACATCCCTATTCTTAACAGTCCTAGGGGGCAGTAGTCCAGATACCATTGTATACAAATGTTACCCCTACTAATTCATAGAGCACGGAGGATTTGCGAAAAAAAATTGCGGATGCAAATCAGTTCTGTTCCAATGAAATTTTCGCGGATCTGTAAATTAGCGGATCACGATGCGCAAAAACGCCGAGGGTCTGACTGTCTCCCAAACCAAACACGTGTATATTTTGGGAAAAGGTCAATCTCAGCGGCTACACCGGAAACATCTCCAAAAACGCATGCATACACTCACCACAAAGGAAATGCGCAATTCATGCACACACACACACAAAACAAAAGTTTTCTTGAAGCTTAATGAGGAGCAGCGGACAACTTCAGCTCAACAACATCTCCATTGATGCGTTTCACGGCGCCGATCGACCACAAAACGCACGGGCAAGAAAAAAATTCGGCAAAACAGAGAGAAAAACATCCCCGTCTTCGTTATTCACGCGCCAAATGAATAATTTCACTCCCAGAAAAACTAACCAAAGTCGCCATTAGAAAGAAATAATGAAGAAGGAGGAGGAGGCAACTTGAGAAATAATGAAACGTCAAGAGAAAAAGAACAAAAACAAATGAGGGAGAGAAAGGAGCCACGAACGCAGAGAGGAAGATGACAAGTAGAGAGGAGCGATGGGAGGGTAAGGGAAAAGGAAGAAGGGGGAAGAGGGGGTAAAGAGGGATTCGAGTAATAAAAACAGAAAGGCAGGGAGGGAGGGAGGAGGGGAAACAGGAGGAACCTGAGCAGCGTCACGTAGGCAGGCGATCCATTTCACTCCCGTTTGGCCTCCTCGTGACACACATTCTGAAAAAAAAAAAAAAAAAAAAAAAAAAACCCCGCCAGGAGAGCACGTAGGCCGCGTCACCGGGAAAAGGTCACCCTCTAATCCCAGTCAGTGTGTGGCGCTAGCTCGCGGGAAGGACGCTCCAAACAAAGTCCCCTCCCAAAGACACTCATGAGTGCACCTCCTTCCTTTAGTTGACCCTAAATTAATTAATTAAAAAATAAAAAAAAAAAAGAAACGCCATCACGCTTTTCTGACAACAACCGCCTATTCTCCTCAGGTCGCAGGTTCACATCCCCAGCTGCATTGTGTCCATGACAAACCAACCCCAAATTGAAACCGGTGCCGAACAATAACAAAACAATGACGAAATGAACTCTACCCAACCGTGAGTCCATGTTGGAACTGCAGCAGGAGTCGAACCATGACCCTCACCTCAATATATGCGAGGAAGTGAAAGGGAGAGGGAGTCGTCTCTTTCTTTCTTTCTTTCTTTCTTTCTTTCTTTCTCATCCGGGTAAACGAGTCAAGAAAATCGATCGGCGTTCAAAACGATAAAAATTTATGACTCCGCTTCCCTCTTTCTCAAAATCGTTTAGATTTAATGGCGCCTCAAGAAACCAACCCCTCCCTCCCTTCTGTCTCCCATCTACTTTATTATTAATAACCGACACATAAAAAAATAATAATCAACATCGTGAAAAAAGAAAAGAAAATGAGAAAAAGAAGAAACACAGCGACCCCCATCTTTTGTGCGTGTTGAAAGCCACCTCGGCTCGACTCAAAATAGCAAAAACAACAACAAGAGCAAGAGCAACAGCAGAGGATTCCATTTCGCTCATCACAAGATCAACTGTATTCAACACACAAGAAATGCACAAAAATACACTGCTCAAAAGAATTAGAGGAACCCTTCTGAAAACACTTGGAAAATCTCAAGATCAAGACTTCCGATAAAATTCGATGTGGTCTATTGAAATCAAGACACGGTGTTTTGTCGAGTTTCTCTTTTTTCCGTGAGTTCAAAGTGAAAATGCCAGAGACTCCTTAAAAACAGAATGCTCATAACCCTAGGACAAAGGTTACGTAGTCTTCAAACAGCATTAATTTGCATGTTAAAGCTCTGTTAAGTATTCGGACGTTGATTGGAACAAAATGAGATACACTATATGATCACAAATATCCGGACACATGCACGTTTGCGCTCTAGCCACGATTTCATGGAAATCAATAGGGCGCTGCACATCCCTTTGCCCGAATCACAGCTTCCACCCTTCGGGGAAGACTTTCCACCAAATGTTGGTAGGTACTTTCCGGAATGTTCCTCCATTCCTCCCGAAGAGCAAGAATCAGTTCAGGTACAGAAGTTGGCCGATGTGATCTGGCCCGCAAGCGTCTTTCCAATTCATCCCACAGACTCTCTATAGGATTGAGGTCGGGACTTTGTGCCGGCCAACCCATTTCTTCGACCCCTGAGTCCGCAAACCACTGCTGTACACGCCTCGCTTTGTGGCACGGAGCATTGTCGTGTCGGTAGAGAAATGGCCCGTTTCCAAAAAATTGCCACAACGTTGGAAGTGCACAGTTGTCCAAAACATTCAGATAACGGTCGGAGTTCATGATTCCTTGCACAGGAACGAGCTGGCCCAGTCCGTACCATGAAAATGAGCCCCACACCATGACTCCTCCTCCTCCGAACTTGACTGTGGGCTCTGTGCACTCAGGTAAGAAGCGTTCTCCAGGTATGCGCCAAACCCAAACTCGTCCATCGGATTGCCAGAGTGTGTAGCGAGATTCGTCTGTCCACATTACACGTTTCCATTGGTCCATTGTCCAGTTTCTGTGGGCTTTGCACCACTCCAGACGTCGCTTGGCGTCGACCCTGCTGATGTGGGGCTTGTGGGCAGCAGCACGGCCATGGAATCCCATCGTGTGCAGTTCCCGACGAATTGTCATGGTACGGGCATCATTTGCAGAGGCGTTTCGAAACTCTGTGGCAATTTTTTCCGCCGAGGACTTCCGGTTGCTGCGGGTGACACGACGAAGCACTCGACGGTCTCTGTCCGTTAGTTTCTTGGGTCTACCGGTTCGTTGTTGAACTGTTGTTGATCCCCGGGTCTTCCATTTCATAATGACATCGCCTACTGTTGACTTGGGTATCTGAAGAAGGCTGGAAATGTCACGCACGGACTTGCCGCATAGGTGACATCCAACGATGGTTCCACGTTGGAACTCACTGAGCTCTGCCGAACGACCCATTCTTGCCAATGTCCAAGCAGAGTTGTGTCTGAAGGTGTGGGAAGCTATTTAAATGATGTGCAAGTCATTATCATGTGACATTGGGCCAATCGATGATCTGTGAGGGGTGTCCGGATATTTTTGATCATATAGTGTATCTCAGGCTGGAGGAAATTGCAAGAACTGTTACGCTGCTCCATGAAGGCTATTCGATCAGGTCCGTCGCCAGACAGCTATGAGCGTCACCTTCAGTGAATCATTGTGCATGGAATAGTTTCCAACAGACTACCCGTTATTCGCGAAGCACTGGACAAGAACGCAGACGCATAACGACAAGAATGCAGGACCGATATCTTCAAACTTCTGCTGTTCGCCGACGAACATCAACTGCTAGAGACTCGCAAAACGACCAGAGTCAGAAACAGACTAGGGGAAGATGGTTTGAGAGCCAGAAGACCGAATCGTGCACCTCATCTCACGCATCGACACCGAGAAGCCCGACGTCGGTTTGCCCAGCAATACATCGACTGGCAGCTGCGTCAGTGGAGGTCTGTTCTCTTTACAGACGAGTCCAGATTTCGCCAAACTCGTTCTGATGGACGTCAGCGTGTGTGAAGACGCTCTGGAGAGCGCTTTGCAGAAGCAACAATCCAAAACATAGACAGAATGGGATGTGGTTCAATCATGGTTTGGAGGGGGGGGGGTTCTATGGACAGCCGTACTGATCTCATTGTTATCCCAGGACGTCTCAATGCTGAATTCTACATCAAGGACATTCTGGAAGATCACGTAGTGCCTGCTGCTTGTGTTGTGGGCCCTGGTTTTGTTCTTATGCAGGATAATGCTCGACCGCATACTGCACGTGACACTCGGAACATTCCAACATTGGAGTGGGTAGCAATGGGTCCGGATATTAATCAGATAAGGCAAAGTCCAACAAGTCCACAATGACTACGCGACCTTTCGCAGGTCCTGATTGAAGAATGGGAGAGCATTCCTCGAGCAGAAATTCGTCGACTTGTGCGGAGCATGCATCGCAGATGCGCAGAGGTCCTTCGAGCTCGTGGAGGGAATACACGTGACTAGAGAACACTTTTGGGAGACGTATATCCAGAAATGTCTTGAAACGTCTTCTTGAGAACAGTTTTCTCACTTTAGTTTCACCAGGGGTTACGTGTGTCATTTGTTTTTTCGAAAGATGCTTGGAAGCTACTAAGCCATCCACTTGTTTATTTGTTGAATAAATTGAGACCGCTTCATGTGTTCATGGGGTTGTACGGATACTTTCATTCATTTAAATAACATAGGCCTTCTATATTGTGTTCCCCTAACCTTTTGAGCAGCGTAGAACAATGCTGCCTTGCGAGACGGGGTTCGAACCCACAACCTGCTAAAAATTGGATGAAATAACACAAAAACTACCATCTCCGACGGATTCCTGCTCCGATAACGATTCTGCCCAGCATCTTTGCACAATGACCCTCTTTCATTTGCCTTGTTTAGTGTGGAATTCGCCTAAGTACATTTCATACATTAATACACACTTCTGTATCCTGAGTAGCCATCCTGTCAGGACCTGACAGACAACGAGGGCAAATGGCTAGAGCGGCCGTTACAAAATCGCCCTGTTACCTGGTGTCTCGAGAGTTATTAAGTCTGTTTTCCATTGAGCGTCTTTCTGAAACACGCATTCGTTTTCCAATTAGTCTCTTTGTTGGCTAAGACCAGTACCCAGAATGCATAGCGAAATAACTGCATTTGATTGGGTAGATCTGGAAAAGACACCTAAAAATCGCTTGGAAATCAAACCTCGCCAGATCTTGAAAAGACAGACGCCTGAAAGACGCGTGCGCGTGAAAGTCGCTAATTTAAAAATCGTAGAAATTACGAAGACGCTGAAAAGTCACCTGAAAGCAGGGATTATCTGAACCCGTAATAAACACAAAATTTTCCTCAGCCAAGTCAGCAAAACCTGGTCTGCTGAGCAATATAAAATGGTCAACTAAATCCATATTTCACATTATTCGCCATCAGAGGACGTTGCCCTTCTAGTACTTTATGGAGAACTCCAGCGCGAATGTACGATTCAGAATCAGGGAATCGTATGAACTCCTCGTACAATTCAGAATCAGGGAACCTTGCCCTTCTCCAGCCTCTCTGCAAGAACTTGAGCTGTAACGTCTGCATGGAGATTGGCTGAACCTACTAATTACACACAACCCAGGCATGGTTGTAGCCATTCATTCCAAGACTGATTCAAGCTGTTTCACACCTACACCCATTATATTCGGAGAGTAGGAGGTAGCTTAGATAGGCAAGTTAGGTATGTACGTTAGGTTAGAATTCACACCTACATCTCCTATTCATTATGTTTTTCTAAGCATTTCCATTACTTTCTCCAAATGTTGCATGTCTGATGGGTTGCTGTCGCTGTCTTTTGGCGTCTTTCTTTTGAATTTCTCACGGTAAACCATTGCACAGACTGGTGAGATGTTCGAAATGCCGCGGCTTTTCCGAAAAGCACTTTTCACTTGTTCGCGATTTTTGGCCGAAAACATTTCTTTCGCCGTTAACTGTTCGCGAACCCAAAATTATCACCACGCATCAAATCGGGTCGTTTCTTGCAAATCTTATCAGAGGAGAACTAGCTTGGAAGGACAAATGAGATGACATCGTCATCCCAATCCCACTCTGCCGGACTTTAGAGCGCTTGGAAATCCGGGGCTTTTCCCATCGTTCCCAGATTAACGCGTTCTTAGACGCGCACAAATACCGTTGATTACCGGGTTGGATAAAAAAAAAAATCAGCAATAAACGATCCACAATGCCTTAAACACAAACTCGCCCACATTCAAAATGAAAACAAAAATAAAAACTGCGGCGGCCATGTGTATATTGCGATTGTGATGATGGGCAGGCCACAAATGTTGCTTAATAATAGTTTTAATAAATTTTAATATATGTTGATTCAGTTTTCTTGTATTTTAAGGATTTTGTCAGTTTGATCTTATTCTTTAAACATTTTAACAACGTCACCTACAGAGAAGGCCAACACCACCTAAAAAATATTGCGAGGAGCTTTAGCAGTGAAGCAAAAACACATTTATACATTTATTTAAAAGAAATTAACCCCCCGCTCCCGAGTAGGATAAGGCAATTAGCGGACCCTGCCGTCATCTATTTTTACCCCTTTATCTGCGCTTTTTACCCCCCCCCCCCCCAAGTTTTTTAATCATAAAATTGATTTTCTCGCAAGTATTATGTAGAAAAGTTAAAAGAGTTATGATCTTCTTTCCATATCACACGCCATATATTGTCATAGTTCTAAAGACCAAGTGACTACCACTCCCGCAACTCCGACCCCACCGGAACAATTAACTTCATCGTAATGTAGATCTGGCCTAGAAGAATCTAGATACTGAATTTCACCCCTTTACGTACCTAAACAGCACATAGATCTTTTATCCCCTCTGACTCCCACCCCCGTCATTCCGATGCCAGTGCACCAATCTAAACCAAATTAAACAGTGAAGGTGGACATGCCCATAGTAAGCTACATTCCGAATTTCAACCTTCTACCTCAAAAAATGTAGAAATTATGAAGGGGACGGACGGACATTGTAAAACCAATAAGTAGCTCCATTCTTCCGCTACTTAATAAATTATGAGCACCTGCGCGAGCAATCGTGCGTCGACAAAGCGATCGTCGCGTGGCGAGCTCACGTCAACAATACTTAAAGGTAAACTCCACGGAAAAAATCGACTTTATTTTTTTTGCATCATAACATTGTAATCCAGGTTAATAGAGTATATATCATTCCAAATTTTTTGATTTTTCCTAATATTTTATTAAGAAAAATGCCTCGGAAAATTGAAAATTGGCGTGGGATCTTCCATCCCTTCTCCAGAGAACACGGCGGAACAAGGCGTCATTTCCTGCCTCGAGAACCTCGGGGAATTTCGTCGCCGAGATTCTAGTCGCTTTCTAGTTTCGCTTAGAACGATTCTACATATCGTAAGATTTTGCTAACCTGTTATATGTCGGTATGCCTTCAATTTGTTCCCTGTTTGGATGTGTAAATAGACAGTCGGATAGAAAATTCACGTTTCATAGATTTCCACAATCAGAATCGATTAAAAAACAGTGGATTAGTTTTTGACAGCGAGGGAACCGGTATCAAACTCCAAACAGCATCGTGTGCTCATTTTGAAGCATCTTGCTTCGTCTACGCATCCGCAGTTTTAAATTCAGTATCAATTCAAACAAGAAATTCCGTGAAACCAGACCACGTATAAGGTGGAACTAGATGCTCTTCCAATTCTAAACGGGCCTGCGTTCTTCAAGAACAACGACCGCAACAGCATGTCCTAAACGGCGAAGGAAGAATGAGGTAGGCCTATTTGCTGTGTAGGGCACACGCCGACGCGGCAAGCAGAAGATCCCGTTTCACTATTTAATGCATAGGGCTGTATATCGCAGAAGTTGCAGTAGCATTTAATTCTGCTAACGGTCCTTGTATATCGCTGTCACTGTTATCAAAATCGCGGTCGTCACTATCGGTCTTTTTTCATATTTATAGAATATAGCGATGCCCAACTGACAACTAACCGATAGCGTCCTGTGTGTGCTGTCACGAATTCGAAACTCCTTCGCACATCTCGGCAACTTGTGACGTAACTGTTGCCAAAACATGGCGCCAGTGTCCATCGCAGGGGGAGGGAAAAAATGAAAGCTTTTTATATATTTTATCGATTTTGAGTTCGAATTGAAAATTTTTATACATGCTACGTTGTTATCGAGACCTTCATCTTTCATTTTAAAGTTGTTTTGGGTGTGGAGTTTACCTTTAAAAGATAAAGAGAAAATAACAGTGAATTCATTACAGCCAGAAACTGTGGATACTAGAATAAATAAAAAGAAAAAGACACACAAAAGCACTAATATTAAAAACTAGAAGAGGCACCCGGCGTTGTAGGTAAACAGAACAACCTCAAGAAGTTAATTTATAACACAAACCGGTTTTCAGTAATTCTGCAATTTCCTGCTGTAGACGAAGCTCCCGTTGTACAGATGTTTCCGACGCCCAGACAAGTTTTTGTCTTCTCTGACCAATACTCATTCATTTCAATTATTCACTACTTGGTAAACTTTTGTTGCAATTGCACTCTGCTCTCGATGTTTTGAAGCAAAACTTGGCCATTTATCACTTTGTGTGGTCTAGCAGTCGTAGTTTCTTCTGTTAACAAGCTCACCATTTGCTCAGTTGCAGCTGTGTGCTGGCGAAACCAATACAACGCTGAGCGAAGGGACTGGTTCCTCTGTCGCCTTTCCAATCATACTCCTCTGTCTGGTAACTCTTCATTATCTCCAGTTAGTGCTTATTTTTAAAAAATTTTAAGAAAATGTTAAGTTCTAAGAACTATGTAATTCTAAGGAAACCCCGAACAACAGGAATTCTATGCATTGTTACAAATTGATCCTTATTTTTAATGTACCAACTATATACAGTGAAGTCATTCTTGACGAATCAATTGTTATATGTCATGCCATTCTCTTGGTACTCTTTACGATCTTTTAATACTTGAATTCGGCTTGAAGGGGTCCACGAAAAACCCTGAAAAGTTGATATAGCTGAGCTAAGACTTTGATGGTCATATTTCTGAAAACAGAATTTGAAAAACTTAATCCGTTTTCAAGTTATCGTGCAAATGGCGGACGGCCGGGTAAACGCAAGGTCAATAAACATACCTTGTTTATTGACCTTGGGTAAACGTACAGAATAAGCGCGCATTCTTTTAAGTAATGTAGCTTTTTACTAAAGCCTGTGCACTGAAAATTCATACATTGTTACATCATCATAAAAAGGCATCGTTAATCGTATTTCTACCAACAATAAGCCCTAAATTATAACTTCTTATCACGGTCTATAGATATTCATGGTCATCGAGCTTCGGCCATTTTCCATTGTTTCGAGAAGCTAAGGAAAACGGATCGCGCCAGGTGCCGCATAGATCGCACTAAGGCCGACCGTGATCTGCGATAGAATTTTTCATTGAACCTGAAAATCAAAAGTAAAGTTTCTATCTGGCGATAGGGTGGCGCTGCAGTCGCAGTTGGGCAACGCCACCTAAAAAACAAGGCCTGCTCACTGCGTCATCAAACGAGGGCTGACAATCCAACTTTCATTGTTTCAACAAACGAAAAAAACACTGATTACAGCAGGTGTTTTTTCGTTTGTTTTAAACAATGAAGATTGGATTGTCAGCCCTGGTTTGATGACGCAATAATCAGGCTTTGTTTTTTAGGTGGCGTTGAGTAGGGCCGATTGTACATGCAGCGCCACTTTTCAATAGCGTTCCCGCCCTACCGGGAGCTAGAAACTTTAGCTTCATTTTAACAATGGAACGCGATGACCATGAATATCTATAGACCGTGCTTCGCATCAAAGAACATATAAGGATTAGAAGTAAAGCTCGCGTAGACGTAAGTGGGGCCACCCAAGTCTGGCGACCATTCGATGATCGAGCAGCTTTTATCACGTGATATAAACACAACCTTTACTTCTTATCTTTTACGTTCTTTGAATGTTTGTGCTGTTATAACAATGCATTTCCGCGGCCTCAGCTTATCTTATATCCTTATATTATGTTGCTTGTGCGCAAGACGATCCTTTGTTTATGATTTTTTGGGTATTGAACAATTTTTTTTTTTTTTTTTAGTCAGAACAGAATATCTCGAAATCTCAAAATTTGACTTTTGGACTTATTCTTAAACCTGACGATTCAATTATTTGCTAATATTATCGAAGGAAATAAACGTTTTTATTACTTTAGATTACCCATTGTTTGATAAATCAAGATTATATGTGCGATCTAAAGGAGGAGCTATTTTCACCCATTTTAGACGTCACACGTGAATAGAAAACCTTTGTCGAAGAAATGTGACGCAATTTGTCACTGATCCACGAGGGACTTATTAAAGAAAAGAAAAAATTACCGTCTGTTGGTCATTTAGACGCCATCTTCTTAATCAACAGCATACAAATCATTTTAATCAAATTTTTTTTCCACTACTGTCAAACAGGTATAACACGACTGTAATTCATCGCTAACAGGGAGAGAGGGCCAAACGCAAGTGACGTCACAAAGCAAATTATAGCTACTATATTATACCAGATAAATATAGTAGCTCTAAAGCCACTCCGGCTCGGGGTAACCAAAATCTAGAGTGCGATGGTCCCACGTTGTAAAAGCATTTCAAGGGCAACCTTTTATAAATTATTATAATAGCAACATCCGAAGGTCGGCTTCTAATTTGCATGCTCGCTCCAATCGCCATTTCTAAACGCGCCTCACCCGAAACTGGAAAAAAAAAAAACAACAAAAAAAAACATCATGCAAATGACTTCCGGGTCCTGCCACGCACTTAACTTCATTCGATCTCTCTTTTTTATTGTTTGTTTGTTTCTTTATATTCACCAAATAAGCGAAACAATCGTTTCAATGCCAAGAACCGATCTCGGGTTCTCATCCCGACGGATTACCTTCACGTTTATCGCACGACTCGAGTCAAGTCGTTAGCACGTTTCATCCATTTTATCTCCTCATTATCCCCCTGGGGCATCCAACTTTATCGCCCGCAAATCTCGTCCGTCCTCTTTTCTTCTTAAAACACATCCGTCCGTGCGGCTATCTAACTTGTAGGTACGCGCCCGCTAGGTGGTCAGGAGAAACGAAAACCTCCTACCTCGTCATAAAAAGAGGTCACATGACCACGGGGATTTTAAAATAAAAATAAGAAACCTGATGGAAAGAGGAGGGAAACCGCTTTGCATTTCCCATTAACCCAGTGAACTTCCGCTCCGAGACCCTTCTTGACGAACCGCGCATGCGCAACGGGCGGAAATCAAAAGATGATGATGGAAAAAAAAAAAAAAAAATATCACTGGCACCCATGCAGAGGAAAAAAAATATAAAATAAAATAGTCAATGCATAGTCATATCGCCGCTGACTGTTATTTTAACCTGGCAAAACAGCCGTGAGCTCACGGGACTAGAGCGATGAAACGCCAAATGAAAAATCAACAAAATCAATGCCATCCCTTGTCCAATTAATCAAAGCCAATCAATTAGAGACGTTTACGTTTCAATCGCCATCGATTATATATTTATTTATTTATTGTTATTGGTTTATCGATCGGGGGGGGGGGGGGTGCCTCTGCGACCATTTCCCTATCAAAACACACAGAAAACGCCGATGAAAAGCAGAGCGCCCAGTCGACAAAAAACGAGCAAAAAAAAGTAACTCTTGCCAAATCGCATCTTCGCAACAAAATAAAAAAGAACAAACCAATCATCGGGTCAACGACAAACCATGACAAAACAATCGCGCACGTGTTCGTCCTACTCGATCATCAAAAAAACGACGACGCAAACGAAAATCCAGCACGAGTCCGTCTCGTGTGGGATCCCTATAAAAAAAAAAAAAAAATCTTTACAAAACAAAAACTCACCTGGAGCAAATGTTACCCAATCCCACGTCTCACCTTTTCCGCTTCGTCCTTTCACCTATAGCTCCACGTGGACAAAGATGAAAATGAAAGCGACCGAGATAGTCCGCGCGCGTTTTACACCATCACTTGCCAAAATAGGCGATCACCTGGTAATAAATCTTCTATAATAAGTCGTATACATATAGGCTAACTAATTAGCATACAAGTTTTTATTTGTAAATGGGTCTACCTGTGACCCTTCACTTTTAAGGTCTTGTGAGGTCTCCAGGATCGAATGGTAAAATGAGGAGGACATGCAACTAACTCTAATTCGACTTATAATTTAAGTATTTTTTAAATATAATTTTTCTAACAACAGTTTTCAAAGCTCGAGTCGATTTCAGCTTGCCCGCCATTTTTCGCCACTATGACGTCATGCACACGCGAACCCTAACGGTAAATTGAGGCAATCATTCATAGAATAACTCAACCTCGTTGTATTTTTCGATCAATTATCCATCCTTATTTTTGGAGAATTCCTTTTTTTTTTTCCTTTAAATATTCAAGTACAGTACTAAAAATTTGTTTTCGCCAATATGACGTCAGCGACGCCCTTTCTAGTTGAACCGTGTCAAATGATTTTTTACGCGGTGTTCATTTTATAGCCAATATGTGTTGCATTTATTAAAGAAAAATTATCGAAATTAAATTATACGAGGTGCTACCCAAAATTTCCCGAAATGTACCTCTATAAAATACGAAACTTACCCGGTCTTTTAATTTCCACCGTCACCTTCAAAGTAGTCTCCTTGGGCATCTGGAAGCACTCCTGGAAGTTCCCAGGTTGGAGCATGTTTAACACCGCTCCCTAATCGCCGCTCTGTTAACCGCAATTTCAATTTTCGGAAACGGTAGAAATCGCAGGGTGCCAGGGGACAGCGGTCATGTTGTTTTTGTCGAGGAAGTCCCTCACAGCGAGCGATGTCTGCGCCGAAGCATTGGCGTGATAGAGCAGCCAGTCTTTCGTCTTCCACATCTCTCGGCTTTTGCGCCTCACGTTTTCCCTCAATTGTCTCAAAACGTCCAAGGCGATCACAAACTTCGTGGATGGTCTGACTTCGGTCCTCTCGGATCACGTCACGCACTTTCGTGATCATTTCCAGAGTTGTGCTTGTTGAAGGTCGACCAGAATGACTGTCGTCTTCCACAGATTCCCGACCGTCTTTGTGGTTACTCAAATGTTTGGGTTTGCCTAAAGCTTGTTCACCAAAAGCCACCTTCAATAGTCTGTGGGTTTCAGCCGCACTTTTCTGCAGCTTTAACATCAAGAATCGCAACATGACCAACACAAAGAGTGACAAAAACAGCTCAAACTCAAAATCACGTGGACATAGGATGACGCCGCTTGGCACAATTACAGTTGAGACGAAATTTTGGTGCCTGTTTCACATAGAAAATCCCTGGCGGAGCGGATGCAGATCCGCATATATTGAGTTTTTCTGTTTTTGTCTACATTAGCTAGCCATACCTTTAACTTTACCCACTCGATAAAGGGCAGGGGATGAGATTTTTTCACCGGGTTTTTTGCTAAACCCACATTTTACATGATGCTCTACAACTTCCTAAATAACACATGGGGTCTAACCCCTACCCCTACAAAATTAAAATTTTCAAAATTTACCCCTTCACCCCCAGGGACGCGAAATGTTCTTATTCGGAATTAGTGAACATCAAAACCAAATATTCAATATTCACCCCCCCCCCCCACCTGTTCCCCTTGAGCCTAAAGACGGGACACCAATTATGAAACACCCTGTATATCATGTAGTAGTTGTGACCGGGGCACGGAGTCAAACGCTTTTGACACACCAGTTTTCGTTAAAATAGGATTCTATTGTTGTCATGTGTTTCAACTATTTGTAGGTACAAAAGCTTTATTAATGGTGTTGTTCCACGATTCTTTTTATTAGCATACTGATTAGGATGTAGTTGCGGTTAAATGAACTGGAAAGACCATGTTGTTGGCCATGGTTTTGTCAGTTCGTTGTTGGGAGATTGTGAATGGAACATATCTATGCCAAACCCCTTCTATACCAAATAGGAAGTTCCTAGATGGTTCTATTCGAAAGTTATAGCACATTCTAGAAAAAAAGTCTAAAAACTTATTAGCCAACCTGAGGCCTTTCAGATGTTTCTTTGAGATCCCCAAACACGTGAAAGTCACATGGGGATAAGTCAGGGCCATAAGGTGGATGCTGCAGTGCTTCCCGGTTGAGCTTTATGATGAGGTCTACCGTTGCTTTTGAGGTGTGAGGACGCGCGTTGTCGTGGAGAAGAAGCACTCCTTCTGTAAGAAGTCCAGGGTCCCTTGCATTTGATGGCGGCGCGCAGTGCTTTCAACGTTTCCCCATATCGTGCTGCGTTAACTGTGGTGCCTTTTCCAAGAACGTCCAGTAAAATCGGGCCTTTGCGATCAAAAAACACGGTCAACATCACCTTCCCCGTGCTGTTTGCGATTGCTTTTGATTTTTTCGGGGGTGGTGACCCATAATGCTTCCATTGACGACTTTGACGTTTGCATTCGGTGTGGACAACAGGTTTGTGTTAGTTTCCCTTTCTTATCTTTTTATCCACAGTTGTTGCTGTTGTTTTCAAATTTACTATCTTTACTATGAAATGGCGAATAATAATGATATCAATGGTTAAAACATCAGAAAGGTAACTCGAAAGTCCCTGGTTTGAATCCAGGCTGTGGAGCTCTCCTTATAATTTTCAAAATTTAATTATCAACTCTCATGTACTTTTTTTCACGTGACTTTTTTTTTTTTTTTTTATATCGAGTACATCGAGTGTACACTGAAAAATAATGGGCGATTTGACAGAACACTGACCTCCATATCGTCACTGATATTTACGCGAAAACATAAATCGGACACATCCGTGCTGACCCGTGCAAATTTCGACCAGAAACTTAGGGCAACATGAAAATTGGGACATCGGGTCACCTGACGTAGGGGCTAATGAGAAGGATGGAAAACAACTCTCACTTTTCTTTGGACTTTGCCGTGTATGTCATTGAAGGCCATCCCGACAGGTTCCTCGACAGAAGCTCTTCGCTTCACATAAAAACTCTCTCCACGTGGTGGGCGGGGCTGTTTCTCAAATGACGCAATAGGTCAAGAAGCGAGAAGCGCAAATATTTCCGAAAGCGCACGTGGTTTCATCATGATCATCATTATCGAGTCGTTCCTTTCTCCTTTTTCAATGCTCATCACGTGAAAAAAATAAGTGTACAATCGCTCAAATTAGTCCATTCGGTGTCCGTCCCACGTGGTGCAAAACTAAAGAATTTGAGACTCTTTCGTGAAAAGAGCCCAAAAGAAAAATTTACTCTCTGAAATGGAACTTTTAAAGGATGCTGAGGGCCTTTATCGATCAAATACACACACAACAAAAAACAAAAAAAAAAACAGGCACAAAAGTCAACCCACTCGTCACTATCCGTTCCTCATCACACACTGACACACATACGACTTTCCGGCTGAATAGATATACAGGCGTCCAACACAAACGATGACGTCAGCTCGATTGTCATGTAAATCGCAAACATCGTCCTTGCAAACTTTTACTTAGCCGAGGGGGGGGGGTGATTAATTTGCATTAAAATAGGCAACAAAAAAGAAAAAAAAAGCAGAAAGAAGCGCAAGAAAGCGAGCCAAGCGTGGAGGAGCCCATTAAGGCCAACGTCGACTGGCACATTTTGCGCATGCGTCCTACAAACTCACCCAAGCTCTGCAAAAGCAAAAAAAAAAAAAAAAAAAAAAAACTCTCTCCATTCACGGCCGAAGTTGAGTGACCCACATCTCGGCAACGACGACTCCACCCACGTGAGCGACGAGGAAATAAAAAAAAAAAGCCGTTGCTAATGACAGGACTCCTGCTGCGGGGTCAGGAAAAAAAAGAAGAGATTAAAACGCGTGTCATAATAATAAAAAAAAAAATATGAAGTACACGCGTGAAATAATGAATAGAAAAAACGAAAGTCGGAGGAATGGACGATGACGACACTTTCCCTGTAAACTTCGTTTTCTTAATCGGACCGAAACACACACGCGAGCAAACACACGGACGAGGACAACACTTTTAGTCCTATTTTCATTACTAAAAGAAGGAAAAAAGAGAGCACTGGCCTAATTGAACCCCCCCCCCTCCTTTCTTTGAACCATTTATCACAGCAAATGATAAAGGTGCAGCAAAAGTCAGTTTAAAAGGTGGCCAGGGTCTAGAGTTCATGCTCCTTCGCAAACCCATCTTAATCCCTATCCATGTATGTGTTAATGCTCTGGAATACAGTTTTCTGGGTCTTCAAAACCAATTATCATCTGGTTGCTTGCCCGTACCAACAACTTCCTTCTGAAGAAGCAGAAGCGGGCAAAATTCTGGATTAGCGAGTCCTTTTTCGAGAAGAAAAGCGTCAACCTTCTATCGAAAGACTCGCATGAATGCCTTTTATGGTCATGTTAAGGGAACGTCTCCTCTAACGCCATTGGTTTAAGTTGCCATTGTTTTAAGAAATTAGACAATTAACGATTAATATCACCGTATCTACACATATTCCAATTAGACTGAAATCGGCAATAATTACTCCAAAGGAGATGATCCAAACCGAAATGAGAACTGCACACCTGCTCCTTTCTTTAACCAAAATTTAGGGAAAGGACTATTCAATTGTGAATCCCATCTTCTTTAATGCCTAAGATCCCAAACTGCTTCCATCGTCCAAAACTGATTAACCAAACCGAACCATATCACAATTGCTTTCGGACTTCTTTGCTCTAGGGACGAGACATGATCCATTGTCAACTTCAATACAGTAGTGATGTCAAAATCCGGATATCCGGATCTTTTTTTCGGACCTAGGTCCGAGATCCGAGAACCGGATGTTGGTCAGAAATCCGAGATCCGGAACTTGGATCCGAGATCCGAAAATCGGATCCTAGACAGGAAATTGTGTATATGCAAACTTTTTCTGAAAGCAGTTTATAAAAGCTTTTATTAAGTGATAGCCTAGTCCTAATTAGTCTTAATACGCATCCAGCGAAAGGATCCGAAATCCGGATCTGATATCCGATATCCGAAATCCGGATATTATCAGATCCGAATCACAGATCCGGATCCAACGGACATCACTAATTACTATACAGGGTGGATACAAAAATGATCCCCCCCCTTTTATTTTCGTAACCGAAACAGATATGCCAATTTTGATGAATCCAATGAATAGGAAATTGTGGGTGCCTATCCCATGGTACACTTTTCATCATCCCAAATATGCAAATTAGGACACATTCAAATCCAATCTTAAAAACCGTAACAGATACACGAAAAATTTCAATTGAAGACTCGTTCAGCATGGAATTCCCAACAAAACAAAAAAAAAATTTCCAAAATCCGGGGCTCATTTTTGTATCCACCCTGTATCTAACCACCCTTTATTAGCGGTATTATTCAAGGCTCAATTAGAGGACCTTTGCCCTTTTGTTCTTATTAAACTAAACTTTTCATCAAATGTTATGTCGATGATCTTATCTTAACGCGTTCTTACACAAATGAACATTTTGTTCCACTGAAAACTGCCAGGCAGATCGAGGAAAAGACGGTTAGACTAACCGGTTAGGCTAACTCTTCTCACCGGTGAGAGTTTTTGACTTTAGCCATAAATTACAAATTACGAATTATCAGTTATAACTCAGGAAGTAACATACCACTTTCTTTAGGTCACTTCCTGTAAAGGTACAAGATGGAGGCATCCACGTTAATACCACGGTGGTCTTTAGATATACATGACCATCGAGCCAACACTTCCTAAAGAGAGAGCCTCTGCACGGAAACCGTCATATATTGTTACATCACCATAGTAACGCAAATTCAGGGCTTATTATTGGTAGAAATACGAATAACAATGCACTACTATGATGATGTAACAATGTATGACGTTTCCGTGCACAGGCTTTCTCTTTAGGTGGTGTTGATCGAGCTCCACCAACACCACCTAAAGAGAAAGCCTGAGCGCGGAAACGTCATACATTGTTAAAACGTCATAGGTAGTCATCTTTAATCGCATTTCTACCAATCATAAGCCCTAAATTATGACTAGGTATGATGATGTAACAATGTATGAAATTTTCGCGCTCAGGCTTTGAGTAGAGGTGGTGTTGGCTCCACTGTTAAAATGAAGCTAAATTTTCTAGCTCCAAATAGGGCGGGAACTCGGTTGAAAAGTGGCGCTGCATGTACAATTGGTCCAACTGCGCCCGCAGCGCCGCCCTATCGGCAGATAGAAACTTTACTTTCATTTACAGTTTCAATGAAAAACCTCTATCGCAGGTCACAGTCGGTCCTAGTGCGATCTCTTTAGGAGGTGTTGGATCTACGCGGCATTTGGCGCGATCTGTTTTCCTTAGCTTCTCGAAACAATGGAAAATGGCGGAAGCTCAATAACCATGAATATCTAGAGACTGTGGTTAATACCATGATCTGTAAATTAAGGTGATCGTTGAACTATCCCATCCCACCATTGTTGTGTCAGATTAATGAAAATGATCCCTACAGAGGGCGAACCATCGCATCAGGTCGGATTAGCAGCCATTCGCATTGTTTAAAAGCAGCGTTTATTATATTTTAGCAATTAATGTAAACTATGGTCAATAAGTAAGTTCGAGAATAGATGAAGGGGTAAAGAAAAATACGAGGGTGGGCTGAAAAGTAATGTCTCCATGGCTGTAACTTTTTTATTTTTTAACCGATTTTCAAAATTCTTTTTGTATCTGATACTCCCATTTCTCCTCTATGTAATGCACTATTCACTTTTCGACATAGTCCCCATCCCTTTCCACGCATTGTACCAACGCGTGACTAGTCGGGTGAAACCGTCGGAGAGGAATTCCGGGGTTGTTGTCGACACCAAGACCGAACGGCAAGTTTCACCTCGTCGTCAGAACGCAACTCGTGCCCCTTAAGGTGCTCTTTCCTCTTTGGGAAGTGGTGAAAGTCGCAAGGTGCATAGTCTTTCATTTTTGAACTGCAGTTTTTAATCTTTGAACTGTAGGCGCTGCAACCCCCTCTGATGTATGGCGTTATCGTGCTGCAGAAGAGGATCCAAAGCTGCCATTCAATCCTCGTGTCGACGACAACCCCGGAATTCCTCTCCGACGGGTTCACCCGACTAGTCACGCGTTGGTACAATGCGTGGAAAGGGATGGGGACTATATCGAAAAGTGAATAGTGCATTACTTTTCAGCCATGGAGGCATTACTTTTCAGCCCACCCTCGTAAATCCCCTTGCTTCTCTACTCCTTCATCTATTCTTGGTAAGGGTAAGGCCATATAAATAAATCTTATTTGCTGACTATAGAAAGACGAATAAAATTACGGCCCTTTTAGACTGGATACCAATCAGTGGCAGAAAAAGTCATTAATCCTGATTTTTTGCCTAGTTCAACGACCACCTTAATTTATACATGAATTATCCCGATGCGTTCTGTTATAAATGCGCATGCGCTACCATAACAGCACTTTTTTTGTTTGGCTGCGTTATTTTTTGAAAATAACTCCAATTTGTACTTTTTCGTTCGAGTTATGACTTTGTTAGTAATTCATAATTCATAACAGTGAAAAATCCTTTCGCAAACTCTTTTATTTGACAATCAACTTTTACAAACGAATCTTCCACAGGGGAATCCGCAATGAGTGTAACAAACGTCGTCATTTTGTTGGGAAGGTCATTTTTAAGTAATAAGATCATACTACAGAACATGAAGCGATCAAAGTTTTTGAAAGTGCTAGTATTAAATCCAAACAGAAATCACTTGTTTGTTATTAACTTGTTTGTTCCTCCAATGGATAACTGATGCGCAATAACAACGAAGACACAGTTAATCGCGTTTATGATTCGTAGGTGTCGTCGCGCAGTATTCAGGTTCAAAGGGCCATTTGAGCACACCTAATCAAATTACATGCTTTGTAAATTGAATGCTAATAAATAAGGTGCGTCTCATAATTATAAACACACTATCAAAATGTTACTTGAAAAAAAAACTGTTTGTTATACTTACATCAAATTAATGCGTAAACATCTCTAAGCATATTAGGATCATTTCAATCAGTTGAAAAGATTTTATGCAAATTATGTATCAAGAAGAACAATGAATTACAAAAAAATACAACAATCACTGTCTCATAATTATAAACACACTTGCTTAGTATCCAATAAATTTTCCTTGTTTTACAAGAACTTTGTAAACACGTTTGGGTAATGAGTTTATTAAGGACTTCAGGGGCATCTGCTGGATGTTTTCCCAACTGGAAATGATTGCAGCTTGCAATTCAGCAGTAGAATTGTTCTGCTTTCCTCCTGCATACACTGCTCGAGCTAACATTGCCCAGACATTCTCTATGGGGTTCAAATCAGGTGATATTGCAGGCCAGTCCATCACCTGAACACCATTGTCCAAAAACCACTTCCAAATTGACTGAGCTGTGTGAATTGGTGCATTGTCCTGTTGAAATTCAAAGAATGGACCTCCAATTACTTCTGCAAAGGGCAACAAATTTTCTTCAAGTAAAATTTGGTAGGCAAGAGCATTAAGTCTACCCTTGGCAAAGGCTAAATTTGTTTTCCCATTGAAAGAAAAAGCTCCCCACACCATCACCGAGCCACCTCCTTGCTGTCGATTGGAGAATATCTTTTCTTCAGCTCTGATGTCATACCAGTAGTGTGTCCATCCCTCAGGGCCATCCAAATTAAACTTTTTTTCATCACTAAAGATGACCTTTTGCCATTGGTGCCTCCAATGCATATGTTCTCCAGCCCATTCCAGCCGCTTCAGTTTGTGGCGCTCTGTTAGCTTTGGTTGTTGGCATTTTCTTTTCTTGTACACAAGAGTATTTGATTTCTTCACAACACGGACAACTGTGTCTTTTGAGACCCCAATGTTTGGATGACTTGCTACACTTCGCAGAGATGATGATCCTTGTTTTAATTCCTGGAAAACTGCTCTTTTTTTGCCGAGGTGTAAGTTTTTCTGGTCTCCCAGGTCGCTTTTTAGTGCCATATCTTATTCCTAAATTGATCACAACTCTGGTAGAGCGGTTAAGGGCCTTAGCTATAGCTCTTACAGAACTTCCAGACTCCTTCATTGTTGCTATCTGTCCCTTTTCATAATCAGTCAGCTTTGGGCCTCTTGGCATGGTGTTTTTTCCTTCAGGTAAGTTTTAGATCAATTAAAAAGTAATTGATGGTGGCAGCCATTTGCAATTACTCCATCTGTTGTTGATTTTTGTAATTATTCCAATTAATGATTTTAAAATTAAAGCAAGTGTGTTTATAATTATGAGACGCACCTTATGAGTTTGTAACTTGCTCAACCTCACTTCTACAACAAAATGTCCAAGATCGTTACATTCACAGTGAATCGCCCTCTATATGCGTTATATTGCTATTTTTCTTATTCCATTATGAAGTACAAAGTCGCCCTTAACATTGCTGAACATGTACACCAACTATTGCTTTAAACCATATTAAATCACAGCCAGAATTATTATTATTATTATTTATTAAATAATCTTATTGAACAGGAGGAAAAAAAAATCAGAAACGATCGAATCGAATTTTGCGTGCAATAAATTTGCAAGACTTCTTCACCTTTGCTTCCGACTTCTTTCATACTTTAAAAAAAAACTAAAAGAAAAAACCAACAACCAGAAAAGACGCCGAGCCCAACTGGTTAACGGGTCCTTGCACAAAGAAGAAGAAAAAGCCCCGACCACCACCACCAATCTCATTACCATGAGCAATCGTTCAAAAACGACCATTTGTCCAAAACTCGTTCCTTCCACGGGAGGAGTCAGACTGAGTGATCGAGTGAGTGAACTGACCCTTTCCTTAATCGCCTTTAACAAAAAAAAAACAGACAGACATTGGCCAGACACAAATCCCGATTCGGCACAGACCCATTTAACCTCTTTCTCATTTAATTATAGTAATTGAATTAAATGACTCGGCAAGAACCAAAAGTCGTTCACTCTCCTCTCCAACCTTCTTCCAATCCGTCGAATCCTTTAAATCACGAGACACCCTTTTCACTTCCGGGTGCAGTTGCAAACGCCCTTCTACCATCAAATCACTCATCACACGAGAAACGGTTTGTTCGAAGAAAATCGAGGTCTATCTAGACAATTCTATGCCTGCTTGCAATGTAGAGAACGTTTGGCATGGATCCACTTGTTCATCGATATCACAATGATCCTACACACAAATCAACATATGTAACTGGATGGTTCGATGGTAACATAGGAGCCCGGATTTATATGAATGAGAAGTCGCTGCACGCAATTCCACTGTAACCTTCCAGAGGCTTGTGGAAGATCTGTCTAGAGAGGTGGCTCGAGGCCCTAGTAACTTGTTTAATTTCCTTTAAATGTTTAGTTTGCTAAATGTTCTACCAATTTTGGCAAGGAAGTGTACTTCCAACAGGATTCTGGTTTGCTGTCTCCGCAGCAGCTCGTAGTCCCATCGAACATTTATACAAAGGACTATCAAAAAGTTCCCGAAGTAGTTCCCCTTCAAAGTACTTTCCTTGGGTACACACACACTTACTCCAACGAGCCTACCACTCCAGGAAAGGCCGTGCGAACCCTTTCCTTTGGAATGGACTTGAGACCGGCTGTCGCACTTGCTTCGATATCTTCTTTTGACACAAAACGTAGACCCCGTAGTCCTATTTTCAATCTGTTAAAAAGCCAGAAGTCGCAGAGGGGAGTACGGGGGTTGGAGCAGCACTGGGATTTTTCGTTGTGCCAAGAATTCTTGTACCACTAATGCCGCGTGACAGGGCGCATTGTCGTGGTGCAGGATCCAACCGTTTCCGTCGCACTTTCTCCCGCAAACGTGTCAAAACCTGGATATACAAAGTTTTGTTGACAGTGATCCCATACGGAACAAACTCATGGTGCACTAATCCCTGATTGTCAAAGAATGCAATGAGAATCACTTTTGTGCGATTCCGACGACTGCTGTTTCGTTTCTGGATCGTAGGCAAACACCCAGGTCTCATCACCTGTCACAACCTGGTCCATGAACTGTGGATCCGCAGATGCTCGTTCAAACAGATCACCAGCAATTGACATTTGACATTCCATCTGATCTGCCTTCAACTGATGCGGAACGAACTTCGCGCAGACCCGTCGCATCCCCAGTTCCGCAACCAAGATCGCCTGAGCGGACCCGAAAGAAATGCTCATTTCTGAAGCTACTTCGTTGATGGTTAGTACGCACTTTTGCGACGTTTTCAGGTTGTTGGTCTTCCGCGGCTCATCTTCGAGACTGTCCTGGCCCGCCTTAAACCGGTTGAACCAATCAAACAGCTGATTTCTTAAGGGCGTATGCTTGTTTCAGTGCTTGCCGTGTCTCCGTAGCACTTTTTCCAAGCTTCAACATGAACTTGATGTTTGCTCTCTGCTCAAACTGTGACATCGCGCCAACGTGTATTACACCCTCTTACGAGCACGCACTACAGCTCCCGAATGACACGCCCGAACACGATGCAAGCACACGAGCGCGCGCTTGGGATGTAGAGGGCGCTGATTACAGAGCGGCGCTCACCGACCAGAACTACAATTCCGGGAACTTCTTGATAGCCCCTTGTATGTATGAAGAGAATAATATTCAACGCTTGGACTGGATTGCGCAATCTCGGCTAATTTTCATTATCGACCAGTTTTGGGAGATTTTTCAAAGAGGAAAGTGGCTGCTGTTAAAGCTGTAACTTATGCGTTAGGGTCGCGGGGGCAGCAGCCCTAAGGAGGATCTCCAGCGATCGCGATCTTCCGCCATCGGGCGCATGTCCTCCCTGGTAATACCCAAACGGCTCGAACCTAGATTCTCCATGTAGTCTAGCCACCTGGTTCTAGGCCGATCCCTTGGTCTCTTACCCACCGGCTTGGAAAGTAACAACTGCCTAGGAAGACCAGTTTGCATTGGCATCCGTATCACGTGGCCATACCAGCGCAACTGAGATCTCTCAATGCGGAGAAGTAGCGGCTCAACACCTAAAGACTCCCTTATTGTGCTGCTGTGCACTATATCTAGTAGGGTAACACCTCTCCTATTGCCCATCCACTCTATACTCTCGCAACACTTGCTTTTACGAGGTCCACAAAGCAAGCGTAGACATCTCTTGCATATTCCCAGGATGTCTCAACAAGAATTAGAAAATGGATCACTGATATTTTAACCAAAAGAAGCCAAAATATCGTTGGAAAAAAAGGGATCGTGTCGAAAGTTTAAGAATTTGAGCAGAGAAGAAAAAAATAAATTGGAGAACTCGCTCGTCCTCGAACCTTCTTTTTGTTGTTATTCCGAAAGCGCACAGAAAAGCAAGAAAAATAAAACCCCGACCCCATTCTCTGGTGCGTCGCAAACAAGCATCCATCTTCAACAACCGGAACGACCGCCAAACGATGTCGAACCCATTAAAATACGTCAAACGATACGCCCCATAAATCCACCACCAGGTGGCCTCACCAAACGCACAACTCCATTCTAGTCAAATCGAAAAACCACCACACATCCATCATGCAACTGCTTTTCTTTTTTTTCATACGTAAAGGTCAAAACGTGATGCATATGAGGCCAAAAGAGAAAATGTTTACTTTCCGGCTCGAGCCCAACGACCACGCTCAATCATGGAACATCATTATTATAGAAAGAGTAAAAAAACGCAGGGAGGGCAAGAAAAGTTAATCAAAAATGGCTTCGACTGAAGTTTAAAAGTTATACTAACAGTAAGTGGCCAGTAACACCTTCCTAGCAGCTCTATTAGCTCGTATGTGTCCGCACCTGCTGCAAATCGGTGGGTGATTGTTGTGCGCATCCAAACAGCCACAAAATTTCATCCCAGAAATGCTCCCATCGGATTAAGATCTGAAAACTGCTAGATCATGCTCCTGGATACCAACCGAGAAATCCGCCACTAGCATTGTCCACCATTGCCCATGATGTACGAGGGCGTTTAGTCTCAGGCTCATAATGATGCGCCCAAGACTCATTACCGGTGACGATGGCATGAAAAAACGCATCTCCCTCTGCTTCGTACGGCGCCAGAAGCTGCTGACATGTCCAAGCGAGTCTGTTTCATCGTGTCTCTCAGTTGACGAGGCACCCACCGGGAGCACACTTTCCTGGAACCCAGGTCGTCGTTCGTTGACGATGTGATTCACAGTTCCAAGTAATATGCTAAGTAATATACGATGCGATTGCTTCGACGCTAGTAGCGCCTCCATGCGCCTGATACCCGCAACTTACGCTAGGGCATCGGACTTTCTTTGTCTGTAGCATGTTTAATACGAGGCTGAGTCAAATGAAAACCGGAAAACCGCTCCCATTGCGATCAGACCCAGTACGCATGCGCGTGGACTCTCCCGCCATCAACTGGCGTTGGTCCCGCGTCCTCACGTGACCCAGCGGCGCCATACGGTCATTTCCAATATGGCGGCCCCTTATTGAAATGCACCAAAGAAGAGCAGCGTGGAGTGATCCATTTCCTACACAGTGAAGCCACGAAACCAATAGAAATCCGTCGACGCATGTTGGCACAATTGGTGATGCATGTGTATCTCAGACTCAGGTGTACGACTGGTGTAAGAAATTCAGCCAGCCATCCGCAAGAAAGGTGAAGCTGACCTTGTTCTGGGATACCACAAGGGTCCCATAGTGGAACATTACATGGATAAGGGCAAGACGGTGACCAGTGCCACTTAGAGTGAATCGGTGCGTGACATTCTGAAACCTGCTATACGCACCAAGCGCCACGGACTCCTCTCGACAGGCGTTCTCATCCAGCATGACAACGCGCGACCTCATACGGCTCGTGCGATTGTGGCGACTATCCAGGACTTGCGTCTGGAGTGCCTCCCCAAACTCCTTACTCTCCCGACCTCGCGCCCTCCGATTTCCACATCTTTGGCTTACTAAAGGACTCCTTAGGTGGCCACAAGTTCGCGGCCGACACGGAGGTGAAACAGGCGGTGCATGCGCAGCCAAAAGATTTCTTTCCCTGAGGTATGCATGCCCTCCCGACTCGGTGGCGGAAATGCATCGAAAAGCAGAGAGAGCCCTATACTGAAAAATAATGTATTGTTCCAACTCTGTCTGTGATAAAGGAGCTGTAAAAAATATTCTTGAACAACTCTCGTAGTTCTAGACCAGGCCAGCCCAATTCCTCAACGTTCATGTCAGCAAACCAACCTGATTTATACAATCATATCGAAACAAGAATGGGCTCGAACCAAACTGTTGCCACAATGTAAGGAGCATGGAAATGTGTAAACATGGATATAAGGTTCCATGTTCTCTTTTAAACATCCACGCACATGAAGTCGCGGACAACAGTTACTACGTAATCAAAGGGTGGTTTGAAAAGAATTCTTTTTTTCCCTCTTAATATTATTCCTGGAAAATTCGGATAGCTAATGGTCAGTGTCTTAGGAGTCAGCGTCTACAGCGTATCTATACTGGACAAATATTATTTCTTGACAAAAAATAGTTTCCCAAACGGATATTCCATTACGACCGGAAAGGACTGTGACTAAAAACCATTGTTGCAAAGGACAGTTGTTGAAAAAACCACTATAGCAATGAATAGTGTATAATGTCACGGACGCAAATTGGATGGGCGTATCCAATTAAATTCCCAATTGTAGGCACAACAAGGTCAAACAATTGAATTCGGAAATTGGAAATTTTAATTGGATACGCCCAGTTTATCTTTCCTTGCTCTGTGTGTAGTGATGATAAGTGGATTAAACAGGAAGTGCAGTGTGAGTTATTCTATTTAAAACCATTTTAACACATTTTGATTACACAGGTTTCAAGTTATTTTCAAAGTATAAACTAAAATTTAAAATGTTACAATCAATCTTGCAATCAATTTGTCACTCGCTTCTCATTAGACACATTGCGATTTTTCGTTACGAGATTTCAAAAAATACGAGATTAAAATTAAATCTCGTTCTCGTCAAATTTTATTTTTCGTTTTCGTGAAATAGGTTGCGTGCACCGCGAACGACACGAGAATTTTTTTTATTCCGAGTTCCCATAATTCCTTGCGTTTGTTGACCCTCCCACCCCCATGTCTGCTTGTAATATTTTACTCGACTAGTTCTTTTCTTTCTTCTATCTATCTATCTCTCTCTATGCTCTACTCGCTGACCTCTGTCTGTCTCTTCTTTAACTCTACAGATTGCAGAATCTTTACATCTATCGGCTGTGCCGATAGGTAGCGTTGTCCAAGATCAGATGCGCAAAACACTGCGCACTAATCTCGTGCCCACGAAAATTTCAGAAAATCTTCGTAACGAGATTGAATTACGAGAACGAAAAAAATTATATTTACGAGAAATATTTTAAATCTCGTAATTTATTTCGTTCTCGTATTTTTTGAAATCTCGTAACGAAAAATCGCAAAGTGTCTATTGTTTAAACAACTCCAAATTGGACACTCCAAATAAAGGAAATTCGTTTTAAACGAAGGCAGAAAAACGAAATAAACGAAAACGACACAAGCTTGCCGAAGCGGCGGCGAATCCGCAATACCAAATCGTCAAACTGGAGTGTGGGAAACGTCGATCGCCAATTTTATTGTGCAGATTCCATATAATTAGAATTTGGATAATAGTTAAATGACACACGAACTGATTGCCAAGGCCATGTTAATCCTTAATCTATGTTTAAACAACTAACTTCCTCTCTAGTCAGTTTTCTAACCATTAAAAAGAATGGTGGTTAGTCGATAATTATCTGGGCTGGATTGATCACCTATTTTACCAACTTTCCATTTTGACGGATAGCAACCACTTGAAAAGCACAAATTAAAAATTATGCCTAACGGTCAACTTATAATATCAGCTGTTTTGTGAATTACCTTCATTGAGATGTTATTGTTCGAGAAATCTTTTTTTTAATGCTTTTTATTAGCTAACTATGTAAACAAATCTTGGAAGTCGAATTTAACCTACTTCCCGAAAAGGTAGAGAGCTAAAATTTGATACATATACGCTGGACCGATGACAATGCATGGTAAAAGAAATTTTTTCAAATCGATTCATTGGTTCGTGTTCTAATGGTACCAATTCGCTACTACGAACAGTCCAATTGCCACAACAAACAATTTGTTATGACGAGGGGTAAATCCATCAGTTGTTTATTGTTGCAAAATTAAGCTTTATTAATTTTACTAATTGTTGACACCATCTTGAAGAAATATTATAATAAAACAAAATAAAAGTATGGTTTTAAAAAACCCTTTTTACCCTCTTATTTGGTAAATGCAAAACGTATCAATGATTATTCATTGGCATTTGATGGTGGATGTCTGGTATTGGAGTTATCAATATTTTATATATCCAGACATCGGTTTATAACTAGTTGAATAAGTTTTCTTTTACGTTTTGCGTGTGGTTAGTTTATTAATGTGGCAACTGTGTTCTTTCCCTCGCGGCTAATTTCCTCGATCGCAGGAAGTTATGCCGTTTAATTGTTAGCAAATTATAATTTTTTTATTATTATTATTATTTTTTTTTTTGCTTACTATTTATACACCTTTTGTTGCTCCTCTACTCTACATGCCTCCTGTGCGGCTATGGCGCCTGATCGACCTCCCCGCCAGTGGAATGTTTCTTGTAAGTTAATCTTCCGCAAGTTTATCCTCCTGCTGCAGTAATATTGTTGTTTCCATGATGTGCTGATTTCACGTCTCATTCACGCTAATTTTGGCATCTTCCCTCGACTATTTCTAGTATCTTCCCGCTACGAAAGGCTTACTGTTAATGTAATGCTGCGAGATGTTTCTTTTTACAATTTGCCGAGTGAATGTCGTTTTTTTTTCAGCAAGAGTTGATGAACAAGACGATTTGTCCCACTGAGCATATCAATATGCGCCGTGTTTCGCGTACGAGTTTTTTTTTCTTTCTTTCTTTAGTTTTTTTTTTTTTTACATTCCTATTCGTTTTGCTCTTTGTAAAATTGGAAAAAATGGCTACCCAAGACAAATTCTGACAAAATGCGTCAACGAATTTTTACACAGTCCAAATAGGAAAAATATGAATCCTGTGGAAAATAATCAAACGGATAACAAAAAAGAAAAAATTAAATTCTCTTTTCAATACCACCATAAACTAAATCGTGACATTAAAAAGTTTTTCAATGATACCGAAGTACAACCAGTATTTCGCAACCCAAACTCTCTTTTCAACAGCCTAGTCAAATTAAACACATCACCTCCTGTCCCGGAAAAAAAAATCAGAACTCATTTATAATATACCATGCTCACATGCAATAAGTCGTACACAGGTCAGACAAAAAGGCGATTAGAAACACGTATTCATGAACATCAAAAGGCATGCAAAACAAAAGATTTCAATAATCCCATTGCCCTCCATGCCTACACAAATGATCACCCAGTAGCATGGAACCAGGTAGCTATATTAAAGAGAGAGCAAAATTATATAAAAAGAGTGATCAAAGAATCAATTTACATAAAAAAAAAGATAATAACAATTTGCCAAGTTGTTCTTATCAAGTCCACCCAAATTGGCAATTAATTTTATAATTCAATCTACTCCCTTATCAAATCCACCCAAATTTTGTTAGTAATTCTATAATTGGATCCATTTTTCTTTTCAATATTTCAGCCGATTTTAAGTTCGATTACTTTCGTTTCATATTGTTTACCTTTCTACCTCCAACTCCATCCCACCCTGCCCATCTCACCCCCCAGGTCAGTCCTCCTCCGCAAAAAAGCCACAAATCTTGCCTGACACCCAACACCGCGAAATGTCCAAGAAGAAGGGGAGGGCCCTCAAAGCCAGATGAGCTGAAGATGATCTTGTCGTTCTTCTCTTTTTAGTTCCTTTTTATTTATGTTTATTGATTTTCAATTATTATACTATGTTGAGCAGATGAATAAACCCACAATTAAGACATTGAGTCAATAATTATCTCATCATAGTATGTGTCTCCTTTACTTAATTTTTAATTAATAAAGATGTTATATAATCTAAACCACGTTCCATTTTCTTTTAAACAGTTATCCAAATCATTATCCACTTTAGTATCACTTTCAAGAATCATTTTATAAATTTCTTGTGGAGAAATTTAATAACAATAAAATGATATATCTCTATTAACTAAATTCAAAGAACTTAAAGTAGTATCAGCATTTTTAGTTTTCATATCTTCCAAATAATTAGTAAAAGCTTCTATTACAGTATCATTTTCATAATTACAATTATTATAACCAATGTTATTATGTAATGGTAGGTGTTTTTAATTTTTATTTAAAATTGTATTTATTGTTATCCATATTTTTATTTCATATTCAGTTTTTTTATCGAAAAGTTGTAAATAATATTAGACATAGTAACGCGGACAAGTAAAATTTTAGGTTTTCCACAACACTGTCTTCAGAATTTTACGCCTACAAAATTGGTATGAAATAATTGTATCTTTTACTACTCTTTCTGCGTGAACAGGTGTCGAACTCCCATTCCATTCCTAAAAGACTCGCGTTTCAAACTCCATTTCCATCACTTATGACAACAACGGCAAACAAAGTCCTATTTCATCATTCTGTCTCTTTTAATTAATTCCATGCACTCACACAGACCTTGTCCTTCGGGTACTTTGCCTCGTCAAATTCATACAAATGCAACTCAGAAATGGCGAAATCGATATAATAGCATTTAAAAGAAAAGAAAAAAACAAACAAACTAGAGATGTACATTCACACCACATTATACTAAATACATACTTCAGATTGGGTCCTCGTTTGTCTTCCTTAATTCATTTTTTAAAGTAATCAATACATAGAAGTGCTAAATGATATCAGCTCGTCTTACCTGTTCATCTTCCGCATCCGGAGGGACTACCTGCAATGAGAGAAAAGAAAACTTTCCATTAACCTTCTTCAAACAACACACTGCCCTCGCACACATCTACATTATCAATAGGATCCATCATTTAAAAATAAATAATAAAAAAAGCACTAAAATCTGTTATTGCCTAAGTGGTCACGGTTGCTCATCGAGTGGCCCCACCACTCCATTACTTTCAAAGGAGGAGTAACTGGACAATTCAGATAAAAGAAAACTAAAGTATCAAAAATGCTTCGTTTTACAGAGAAAATAAAGTGCCATGAAAAAAAAAAGTGTTTCAAGTGAGACAATCTTGCCACAGAGTAGAAGTACTAAGCACTATGGCCCATGTAGTATTCAGAGATCGCCTTCATTTCGAGGTCGCTCAAAATCGTCAGCTCAGTGGTCTTATAATTTCTTAATGGCATTTCGTCCCACCTCCTAAAATTTTATTTAAAAAAAAAATGGCAATTCCATATTAGGACAGACAGCTGACAAAAAAAGCAACGTTTGTCATATGCATTTTGTTCCCATGCTGTTCCCCTTATCGTCACGACAAACGAAGCTTCCTCATGTGGAAAAACTAAAGAGCTACAGAGTTCCACCGCTTGTAGTTCTATGGTAAAAATCATGATAAAAGTAAGTAGTCGTATGTCCTTTAAAAAAATGTCAACTTTTTCTCTTGGACGAAGAAAGCGCTCCTAATAAAATTAAACGCTACACGGACAACTACCCCTCCAATCACCATTTCTGAGGGCACTCGAAGCACTTTTGCTTCATTACGACATAGTCAAAATGATAAGTGTCATAAAATGAAGAGGGAAATATCTAATTGGGTGGCCAAAGTTTCAAGTTCCATACAGGAGCGTTGCGGTGGGGGGGGGGGGGGGGGAAAAACGCTTCTCGATTCATTCCAACAATTTGATTAGCTCGAGGCTCGGCGCTCACCTGTCAATGGGGCCAGGGAGTTTGATGAATGGACCTCAAACAGAGCTCCAGGAGCCAAAGTGTATGAGCCCATTCACGTATGACGCCCGTCCACCACCTCAAATCCCCATCAAATCCTCCTCTTTACACAAACCCCTCTGTTCGGTCTCCCGTTTGGCTGAACGCAGCAGCTGGGTTTCAGAATCCTTAGCTTTAATGAGAAAAGCTCTCTCGAGCACGCAAGAACATATAGACACACAGTCACACACACACATTTGATTTGCGTGCATCACTGCAAAACGTGACCCAGATTATTATTATTATTATTTTTATTATTATTATTATTATTATTATTATTATTATTATTATTATTATTTTTAACACTATCATCCACTTTGTTGAACTTATAGTTGAACCATGACTGGTAGATTCGAGTCTAAGGTACTATTGAATCATCAAGGATGTCCAGAAGTGCTTTACCCTTCCATTCACTTTATATGAAGGGTAATACCATTGTTTTCTCACTATGGTAGGCACACTGGTTTTTAACAATAAAGGGCACATACGCTCTTTTATCGCCTAAGAATAAGTCTGTGGAGGATAGTTCTATCAAGAGAGAGGCCACGAGATAACAAGGCCTAGAAGCGGAAAAGTCACCAGACCATCGGAGTGCTAGCAACAATCCAATCTTCATTGTTTCCAACAAAAGGAAAAACAATTATTATTATTAACATGGAGATGGAGACGAGACAATGAAGGTTTTGTTGTTGCTAGCACCCCGATGATCAGGTGACTTTTCCGTTTCCAGGCCTTATTACTATATCTCGTAGGCCTCGTATCAAGAGGAATCTTGATATTGTTAAGAATTATTTTCGATACAGAGAACCATGTCAGGATGGCTTAATCACCATAATCATCACCTCTTTTACTAACAAGGAAATCCCTCGAACATGTATGTCACAGATGTCCACCAAATTGAAATATGTTACTCATCTGAAGCTCTATAGATGCTTGCAAAATAAGAAAGTGCGAAAACTTCTTTCTTCCCCTACTCAGCAATAAGCACGAATCCACTTCACATGAAATCAATGGATTTAGACAGCAGCAGACGACAATTGAATGGCTTCTCAAGTTTCTAAACAAATTAGTTTTTAAAAATAGATTATTACAATTAGCTAATTGCCTTCCAGTAAAAAATGTGTTATAGCAAATAATAACCATTTCCTTAATTTATTATTTCATTTTATTAAGTAATTCGATAATTAAACATGGGGCTGGCTTCATGTACAATGTCGAGTAATACGTTGCGTTGGTGAGGGGGTGCTTTATAATTAATAAAAAAATATAAAAATATTATTCATGGATGCTTACCTCATAATAATTGTATAGCAAAATTAAGGTTTTATGCATAATAACAGTGCTCTAACTGCAATTCTTTGGCGACCACCGCTAGCGATTTTGTTTCCCCTCTTACCGCCATGTTTGCTGAACTCTGCACTTCCGGAGCGCTCCGATGCCGCGCAACGCTGTCGCTTCCATGCAAAAAAAAAGAAAAAAAAAGTGCCTGCACAAAAAAAAAAAAAAAACCCTCGTAAAACTTCGTGGAGTTCCCTTGTAAGTGGCTTCAGAAATGCCTTAGTAAAAATTTCATCGAAAGTTAACCCAGTCCAGCTTTCGAGATCTTACACCTGGCGACTTTTGCTTGTAGGGCTCTAATCAGAAGTCAAAGGTCAACAATTGAACAATTCCACTGATCACGTTGAAGGACTTTATCTGGTAGCACTTTTCTGCCATGCTCTTTACTGTGCCCGATAGGAAAGAAAAAGGAAATAGCGCATGCGTTACTCGTTCGACCAATCAGTAACGGACAGGAAACGAAGCGTTACTCATTCCTGACATTCCCTTAGCGAAATCGCAGCCGAAAGGAAACCAAAACATATGACACTCGATTAACCGACACGTTGAATAAGGAAACTCCGATTGTCTTGCTGTTATTTTATTATTGTATCATTACTATATCCTTTACATAGTTAAAAACGTTATAAATTCTGCTTCTATTTGACTTTTTGTAGGTTTTTCATAGTAATCAGACTTATCGGCGAGCAGGAGGCCACTATGTTTCAGAAGTTCTGAAGAAAGAAGGCATCTACTAGGTGACCACAAAAGTTCTCGCCGTATTTAATTCCAGAAAACAAAATTATGTACATATAAAGTAGCGTTTCGCTTGTCCTCAAAATAATCCCCATTGGCATCTAGCATCTTCTGCCAATCTGTCTCCAGTTGATCAATCCCCTGGCAGTAAAACTTGCCGGTCTTGGACTCAAAGAAGCCCGTAAGTGCCTTTCGTATGTCTTATCATTGGTGTAGGATTTTCCACAAGGATGGTTGTCCAGAGAATGGAAAAGGTGATGGTTGGTTGGTTGGTTGGTTTATTAGAAATTTTGGCGTCGACTACTAAAGTCATTTTGCGCCTTTTACACAAGTTATATCTGTACGCAGCCCAGGACAAACACAAACATCCATGCCCAGGGCGGGATTCGAACCCACGACCAGGCGGACTCGAGAACTAGAAAGCCTACGCCCTAGCCCTCTCGGCCACCTGGCCGGCGGAAAAGGTGACAAACCGTTGAAGCAAGATCAAAGGCGGGTTCTTTATCTTAGCCGGATTTGCCAGCCAGCTAATGATGACGTCATCGGATGAAAAATCAAGAAGAACATTAGGCTGGTGTCAATTTCAGCTGGCTGACGAAGCCACTAAGATAAAGAACCCGCCTCTGGTGAGTACGGTGGATGATACAAAGTTCCCCAGCCAAGCCACTTTATGGTTTCCCTGGCCATCCGCGCCATATGTGGCCAGGCATTGTCACGAAGGAAGAGCACACCCTTTGCGTATCACCAATGCTGGCTCCTTCTGCTACAATGCCTGTTGCACTCGTTCCAACTCCTGGGAGTACAGGTCCCCAGTAATGGTTTGGCGAGTTGATATCAGCTCGTAGTGAACCATTTGGCGTCTAGTCCATCAGACACACTAGACTACGGGGTTCATCAGAAATGGCAAATTCTCCCGACCTGAACCTCTGGAACCATTGACTTGCGGTGCGTTCATTCACAGCATCATCCCCAAACGCAAGACCCATTCGGCGACTTGATGTTGCTGCTGACAAGCCCACCTTTAAGTCATATAGCGAACAACACCTAGCCATCTCCTTCGATACCTCCATTTGTCTTCACTTCTGCACGAGATGTGTTTGGCTAACCTTCCTGCTCCCCCCCTGACAGATTTTGGACCGCACTGTACACTCATTTGCATATCTTCTATCACTTCCTTTAATGGCAACATAAAAACAGCAACAACTTTTGTGGTTACCTAGTACAATCGATAAGCACTTACATCACGCATGCGTCATTTCCTTTTTCTTTCGTGCCAGGCACTATAATACATGTGCTATTGAGCGTAGAACAGCGTTTCAATGTTGAATCTTTATCAGCAAACAACCCAATCCCCTACGGCGCCATCTGTTGATGAGAAATGTTACCATTCTGGTATTAAATTTCTTCGTTATGAAACGAACATCCCACTTTGTCCAATCCGCATCCTATTGCTATGCATATTTTGCACGTGTATTTTTTATTTTAAAATTATGGTTCCTTTTTATCATTAACAAGTAAGCCCTGAGTGTCCGACGCCTTCAAACCCAGGATTTCCCCGTCGGCATCGCGCAACCCGAGCAATACAGAGCAAAGAACGTGTCATCGACCCCCAGACTCATGGAAACTCATCCGTCAACTCAAGTACCACACAAATTTTAAATCGAATCCTTTGACTTGTCATTTTTTTTTCTTTTTTGTTTCCGGCCGGGGCACGGCAATGGGGGTCAGAAGAGCGGTGATTTATTGAAGCTCCATATTAGATTATCGCATCGATTGGAGTTCGTAGAGGAGAAAGTTTCGATAAACGCGAAATATTTGCACACCCACTCAACCAAGAAACAGTCATTAAGGCGAGGAAACCGAGCTTCCATTCAACTAACAGCCTAAATCCAAAAAAGGCAGGAATTCTAACACACGCAAAGTAAATAATTAAACGCACCACGCTAGAGCGACCATTCCAGTTGCATTTAATCCAAACTTCTCTCTGCTTAATTAAATCAAATCCAAAAAAACAGCACAGAAAATTGCCGGCCCCCGACTAAGTGGTCCACTCGTTAGTCCACTCGGAAAGAATTAAGCAATCAATCAACATGCAAATCTATGACGCTCCAATCCAATCGCCGACTACCCCGGCGCTTTTAATCACAGAGCCCAATTCGTTTCAGCATCCATCCCTCTCCTCGCAAACGAGGGATCCATTTCTATGCAAATGGCAATCTGTCAGAGGCCACTGGGAAAACGTTGCCGATGGAAATTGCAGGGCAACCCGAAACCCCTTTTCAGGGTTAAGGGACGCAGCAATCGACCACGACAGCAGCCTTTCTCATCATCGAATGACGACCAACTCGAATTAATGCATTTCAACAACTTCCCTCCCTCTGTCCGATCAACTCCGGGTGAACGGCTGAACGGTTTAATACTCCATTAAATCCTTCTACTTGAAGAAAAAAAAAAACAGATAGCCCCCCCCCCCCCCCCCCCCCCCTCCTCCGTGTACGGCCCTGCTTCAGTCTCTTCACTCAAGTTTACCCACTTAACCATCCTCGTCCAACTTTCGAACGCGGCGTCCTAGGAGACCATTTTCTAAGAAAACGTCACGTGACCCTTATGCCAATTTAACGGTAACGAATTTTTTTCTGCGCTCAATGGACAGCCACTACCCGCCTGTTCGACTCGGCCACAAAATGCAGAAGAGTGGTCATGAGAAACGCCTCTTCACCGACTGCAAACTTCAAATGCGTGCCTAAGTATTATCCTGGATGCTCGTGAGCCCGTAGGATCCACCATGGGCCGTTGGCGCCTTTACAACCATCTATCTACAACCAACTATCGTCATGTCCAGTGGACTGGTGAGAACAAATACCTAGTTTGCAGGTTGGGACCATCTTTCCTAATGAGGTGATATCCATTATAGAATGTAACTGATGAATGGTCTATGAGGATTTTCATACAAGCTAAACCTCAGATGTTTAGATTATTGATGAGCGTAATGTTTTCATGTCCACAGTAGCGCGACTAGATGAGGTTCCTGATAAGAGTCCAGGCTGTGGAATTTTCTTTCCTATTTTCATCAATAATTCATCTTTTGGTTTGAAAATATTTCTTTTGTGCTACCTTAAATCTGAAAGTACTTGGAAATACTGAGGACAGCCCCTCTTTCCTTCCCTTTTTGACAATGGGATCTATGGATTCATATCCAGCTTCCAGATCGCTGGATTGATCGGCGTGATTCCATGCAATGGTTTCCGTGGTCACCGGATCTCACTCACCTCGACTTTTTATTCTGGCGATATAGAGGGTGGTCCACTCAAGTGTAGACATGGAAATATCTCGAAAACAAAGCAGTATACGAAAAATGTCCAAAATCAAAAGTGAAATACTTCGCGGGGGTAATTCATTAGCAAAAAACTTAGCCCCCCGCCCCTTGTGAGGGGGTGGGCGGGGGGGGGGTAACTTTGAAATATTAAATAGGAACCCCCAATATTTTAATGGTATATTCAGATTGTGCACAATATTCGAGAAATGTTTTGTTCTTGGCGTTTTATCAATTGATGACCAACCGTTTAAGAGATAGAGGCTCTCAAAGTGTGGAACTTTTAAAGTTCTGAACCCAATTTTATGGAACCCCTCGATGAAGACAAATAGATAGAGAGTGGGTCTTGCAAAAATTTTAATGGTCTTTTAAGAATGGTCTTTTAAGATATTCTTATTTTACTTTTTAATGGTCTTTAAGAATCCGAAGTCAGAATTTCAAAAATCCAATATTTTTCAATGCATACCAGGGTTGTCGTTAACGCTAAATTCAGCGTAAACTACGCTAATAAGCTTACTTATCAGATGGACGTCATTTTGAAAATTTTAAGCGTCCCGGAAGACACTAAATTTATTTCGTGGACTTCTTGTCTGGTCAAGTTAGATTGTAAACTTCCCTATATGATTGGTGCGAATTTTAAGTTAATTGGTTTTAAAAATGAGTTTTTGTACAAATTCACTTTATGTAACTTTGCATTAAATTTATTTGTAAATAAAAT
>JAHWFO010040148.1:1122123-1164542 GCA_023313115.1 Rhysida immarginata
TTTTTGATTAATGAATTTCCCCCGCGAAGTAATTCTCTTTTGATTTTGGATATTTTTTCGTACAATGCTTTGTTTTCGAGATATTTCCATGTCTACATTTAAATGGACCATTCTGTATAATGTACAATTACTTATTTATATATTTAATGTAAAGGGAGATACAAATCGTCCATCCAGGGCCAGTATGGCGGGAGCCGACGAGGTAGGTCCCTGGATGGGGAACAAAGATGCAATTTGACCATTTACAAAACAATTTTTAAAACATGGAGGGGAATGATGAGGGGCAGGAGTTAGTTAGGTGGGGGTACAGAGAGGAAGTTCTTTAAACGGGATTTGAAAACTTTGGTGCTTGGTGGCAAACGGAGATCTGGGGGTAAGGTGGACCAAAATCTGTTGCCGGCGATAGAGATACTCTTGAAGAATTATAGAATTATTTTTGAAGTCCCAATTTGTAACTGATTTAATGTGTATATAAAAATAAACAACAAAAAAGGGTGTGTGCTTAAGACCGCAGGACCATTTATCGTAAAATTCTTAATTGCTCGTTATATTGATGTTACGAGTTGTTTGATATATTACATGCCATGGTTTGCATTGAAAGTTTCCAGTGGTATCATACAGTACCACAGAACACGTGCTTCTAAACCAGTTTTTTTTATCTTTAATTACACGTTAAATTCATGTGTGACACTTCGTTACGAGTTGTTTGATATATTACATGCCATATCTTTGCATTGAAAGTTTACAATGGTAACATATAGTACCGTAGAACACGTGCTACTCATCTAATATCTAGTATCATTAATTACTCGTTATATTCTAATTGAACGTCCAGTTTTATGTGTTTAACTTCTTTTTTTTTTAATTTTTATTATAACAACTGAAATTGGACACGCCCAATTCTTCCTTCTCTAATTACGTTATCAAATGATTGCCGGACTGTCTCCTACATAGTAACATTGTTTCTTGTAGGACAGATACAGGAAGTACGGGGATCCCCTTCCTTGTCGCGTTATCAGCCTCCGTTCTACGACATGACACTCAGTGGCGGCGGGTGCCGTTGCTGCCCACTCTCGGAACATCACGTGACACGCACAGCGCGATATCGTAGAAAGAGAGAACCGACGTGGCTGCGTGTTGGGTTCGCGTTTCGCCGCTATCGTCGTCTACCTTTTTCCCTTTCTGAAAAGAGACTGACACATCCTCCTCCTTCTTCTGCCTCCTCTTTTTTCGTCCTTTCACAATCTTGTCACGTTCGTGTTCATCACTCTCCCAACCCCCTCCTCCTCCTCCTATCTTCTTTCCTTGTCACAACTGTCACTTCTCAACATCTTCCGCTCAATATGGATTACAGTATACAGCGCCAACGAACAAAAAATAAATAAATAAAGATTAGAAGAGTCTACCGCAAACAAACTATGTGAATCCAAAATTTCCCTTTCAATGACCGACCCAAATTCTTTTGGTTTCGTCGGGCTCCACTCCCGTTGTAACTGACGACGACGACAACGACAACGACAACAACATCCATCGCGGAATTTCCCATTTGAAATTGGCAACAACCACAGACAGCAATCCAGCCTTCGCCTTCCTTTTTCCTCTCTTCATCAATTAGCAAACCACTCCACCGATATTCGGCATTTTCCAATTTAGCATCCTCATTGTCCTCCTCGAGAGAACGTCACCTCGACGACTGACAAATGAACTCTTTGTGGCTTGGGAAACGCGGCCTTTATCGATTCTGAGGTTCGGACACCACCACCACCCCCGACTGCAGCACAAAAGCCAATAAATGTCCTTACACCCCACTCGCCTTTCTTCTTCTGCCAATCTCGTCCCTAACAGATCGCTCCCATTTCGGGAGAAGGCATTCCATTTTGACGAGAACCCAATGCCCCCCCCCCCCCCCCATCACTGGCACAGCAAACAACAACAACAAAGAAAAAAAAATATACAAAGCGCCACCGTCCGTAATTTAGAATCGTGCGCATTCCCACCTTCTCCGAGATAACTTCCATTGACGATGGCCTCCCGATCAATGGCCCACGCACGTTTCCATAGTCCACTGCCGCAGCTCGCAACGAGAGTCTCAAGGGTCATCCGCTACAATGCACAAACGATGGATGGATGGGCAAAGACTTTGCAACGAATCGTGGCAAAGGCCAGCCAAAGAGGAAAAAGCAGTCGACGCTCGTTGCTATTTGATCATACGTGACTATCAAAAGCCTTTATCGCGCCCCATATACCACTAACAAGTCGAAATATAAAGGATGTGGTCGTTATTAAATGCTCCCAACTGGTGGACTATTGCAGATACGGAGCGTCTCCAAGTGCCTACAAGGTACTCAACGTGGAATCCCAATGATACAGAAATACCATCTTAATACGCAGGAATATCAGAAAATAACGCCATTTATTCTTTAACGAAGGAAATATAGTCGCTGTGTACAAATTAACATAGCCAAAAAGAAGGCCGAGTACAAGCACAGACATTGCATAACAAGAATTGTTCCTGCGCACGCTAATGACCAGACATTTGATGTGGTTTCAACAGGACGGCGCACCTTCGCATTATACAAGAGCAGTTAGAGATTACCTAAATGAGACATATCCTGGTCGTTGGATTGGTCGTGGCGGACCAGTTGCTTGGCCACAGAGATCGCCCGATCTCACACCGATGGATTTTTTTTATGGGGAAGCATAAAATCAATGGTGTACTCCGAACCCGTAGATACCGAAGAAGAATTGGCGGCTCGTGTTGTCGCGGCAGCAGGTGACATCAGCGACCGTGCAAATCAACTGTTTCCACGCGTCATAAGGCGTTGCGAATTGTGCTATGAAGCAAATGGCGGTCATTTCGAACAATTACTGTAAAAGTCATACAGTACATTTCTTGTGTTAATTGTTAAAAATAAAATAATCTAGGCCTACCAACGCACACTGCGTCCCGGTGTCATTTGATTGTTCAATGCAGTATTGTAAGTAAACGGAGCTGCGGGGACCCCATGTTCATATGACAAAAAATACTTCTAAGGACCTCTTCTATCATCTCCCAAAAAATCTGTACTCAATTCAAAAACACCCTGTATACATAAAAGAGGACATCCACTAACTGACTCACTGACTTATCATCGCACAGCAAAATCTACTGGGGCCACCGACTCCAAACTCGGTGAGGTTTTAGGACGGGTAGCTTAGAGGCGTGCTAAGACGGGGTTTTCCGAAATTCGGATCCCCTGCCCCACCAGGGGGGGCAGAAAGGAGTTGCACGTTCGGTCGCCTGGCTCCGCACCCAATGAACGCATATCTTCGAAATTTTGCGGGAAGGTTTCTAGCTACCGTGCCAGAAAAAGTAGTTTCCCCGATTTTCGATATTTGAATTTTAAGGGTGCGATAACTGAAAAATATCGACTTTCGGGGGTGTTTCACAAAAGTTTCTGATATTTTGATGGTACTTCGCGGGAAATAAAGATAAAGCAACGACACTTGGAGGGAAGCTTCTCGGGGATATTTCCAAGAAACCTATTTCTGGGTTTTCCGATTTTCGCTTTGTGAGGGGGGGCCAGATATTGCAAAATTTCATTAAAAAAGAGTCCGAGCAAAGCCGGGTATATCAGCTAGTAAATATATAAAAAATAAAAAACTAAGTTACCTCAACTGTGGATAAATAACATCAATGGAAACACACAGGAGCCAAAACCGCTTTTCCACAACAAAATATTTATTAAGCCTGGATACGCATAGTGAGTGATAAAGCAAAGAATTGGGCGATTCCATATACCTAACAGAAAAACTCAGTAGGGGGCTTGACAAAATCGCCAGAAAGTTTGGACACAGGATCTCCTATACAAGCTCGCATACTCTCAGGAGATCCTGGGGCGGCCAAGGATAAAATGCCACCTGACCAAAGCACTGGCGTGTACAAATTGAATTGCGGGACGTGTGGCTCCTTTAACATCGGCCAGTCCAGAAGAATGGTTACTGCCAGGATCAAGAAGCATTTCAGGCGCATCCGCAATTCCAATCCGGACGTTTCTGCCTTCGCGCAGCATATTTATTATACAGACTGGGCATGGCGCTAAACCTGACGACTTCGAAGTTCTCCACCGCACTTGCAACTGAAGGAAGCTCAATTTCCTTGAAACTTTGGAGATATACAAGGAGCAGGGAGGCAAACTTCTTAATAGCATACCTGCCAACCTAAGGAGAAAGAAATTCGTACATTTACTCAAAAATGTACCAGGAACAATTTATATGTTATGTTCAAGCGGAAAGCCAGTCATGTGACCAGTCGATTTGGGGTGCAATGACCTCACTAATACGAAAATGAAATCAGCTTTCCTATATCTCTATCCATTTTCGAGTTACCGCTTGTTATATGCTATTAATCATAAATAGAACCTGAAAATATTTATGTTACACTATTCAGATCCCTCTAGAGCTCGTTCTGCTGATCGGATTTTGATGAAACTTGGAATATACGGAAGAGATTTTTCCAATTAAAATAAATTAGTTCAAATTTTGACCACTAGGTGAAAGAGTAACGCATAAAGAACATGACCGAACAAGCAAACTCGAATGGAAATCACGTTTTTGGTCAAAAATGAGAAGTTTCAACAAAGGAATGAAGCGGAATCTGTGTACTCTATAATCCAATTTTACTGACTAGAACACTAAAGTGCATGACAATATACCGATGCAACATATTATCACTTGTTCGTTACAACACACAATTGAAATGCGAATACCCAATAAATCTCTTTATGATGTACAGAAACTCTTGTACAGAAGTCATTGAGTACACTGCAACACCATGAAGGAAAGTTATAGTCATGCCTCAGCTAAGCTACATAATGCAGTTTCTCTCAACAACAACTGCCACATCAGGAAAGCTATAGTCACATCATTCCAGCAGGACGATGGCAGATACCTTTTCTTCTTTGGCCTACATGTTGTCGAACCATGAACATGTATGGGATAATGGATACTGGGCGAGTAGCTCGTCAACATTGGAGTAGCGTAGAAGCAACTGCACAGATCCACATCCTCTTTGATTCGATGTATGATTCATGCTATAGATATATTATTATTTTAGGCTTACTAGGCGATACGCCCGGTGTTGCTCAGTCTGTTTGTTTGATGAAATTTTGATGGCGTTTCCCTGGCGCCATCTCTTGAGTAAACAAACAAACATCTCCCCCCCCCCCTTTTGGGGCCATGTAAACCTTACTCTGAACCTAATGAACATATGGTGCGAATATGAGATCAATCGGATAAGTGGTTCAGTTTTTAGAACATTTACAGAGACACCCTGAACCTGAAGTTTTATATATAAAGATTATCCAGTGGCGATTTTCAGAAACCACTAGTGCACTTTGTTTTATTTCGCGCCATTTTTCAAGTGTCTTAGCCATTTTTTATAAATCTGTCCGTACAATCGTACAATTACATGGAAAGTCGTACAAGTTGGCAGGTATGTAATGGTGACAAGGGCCCTATGGACCTTAATGACGGGGACACCTTGCTTAGATACGTGCACTAACGACTTGTGGCTTCTCTCAGTACTGACTTTCTCTGATTGGACGCTTGGCTTGTGACTCTTGAATTTGACTCCTTTTTTGTGACTTTTTTCCGGATTGTTCTTTCTCTCTGACTTATGTTGAGGTAAACTTTGATACCTCCCCGCTCTCTTTATTGGCTACTTCGTGGCCTTTTTAATTCTTTGGTGTGTACTTGTGTCCTGCTCGTAGATATGAAGACGTATTGCCAGTTCTACAATCTTTCCCCAGACGCATTTATTTATTTATTTATTTATTTATTTATTTATTTATTTTATTAGAAATTATTAAATAGAAAAACTCCAAACTTCACTTTGTTCAATAGGTTGTAGTCACTTTAAAACTTATTCCTTATTCACAATGCAGATAGTAAAAAAATAAAAAATATTTAAATACTTTAAAACTAGTTGTTACCCGCGGCTTCGCCCGCCCGCGCCATCTGTTGAGGGGAATTACAAAGAAAACCCCAGAAAGTGGGGAAGGGGGGGGGGGGTCGTAGGGGGGCTGATTTTTGGCGATAGAGTAGGTCCCTTATTGATAAGCCTGCCCTGGAAATTTCAAGTCGCTAGCTCAAACCGTCTAGGAGGAGATAGAATTACAGATAAATAAATAAATACACGCAAGAACTTTTATCTATACATAGTATAAATCTAAGTCACTTCCCCGGTGTATGTGCTCGATAACCTTAAGAACTACTGCATCGATTTTTATGAAACAAGTTTTGTTTGTTAGGGGATTTATGTAGAAACTTTGTAGGCTAGGTATTAATTCATAAAAATTGGTTTTATATTAAATTATTTACGTTAATTTCTCTCAAAATGCGTCAACATGGCTGCTCATCATATAGTGATCGGCGATCGAAACGCTTAGCGCCATCTCTTGAGCAAACAAACAAACACAAGCTAATTCTACTTCATCTTAATAGCTGAGTAAATTTGCAAGAACATTGTTTCTCACATGGACAACTGTATGTTGCCTGTTCTAGAGTTAGCGAGCCTAGAAATTTATACATTTGCACTAAAGATGCAACAACATTAAATGTCGTTTATAAGGAAGTACTCAAGACTTAGGTGTAGTCCAAAAACTTCCATTAATTTTTTGACATTAAATAAAGGTTTTTTTAAAATTTACCTATACTGTAACTCCACAACTTAATATTTCAATAAACTAATTCAATAAAAAAATAAAAAATATATAACACAAAAAAATTCAAAAGAACTCAATGAAATACGTACTATTTTTGCGATAGGCTGCCATGCTTTTTTCTCCTCTAACAGCTGTGTAAATAGAAACCATGCGAAGCGAAACCGAACGTTTCGCATACGATAAGGTTATTACAAGTGTACAAAATGGTGAAGGAAAGCTATTCTTTTTAGATGCTCCTGGAGGCACAGGAAAAACTTTTTTAACAAACTTACTATGCAAAATTAGAAGTTTCAATAAGATAGCTATTGCCGTTGCATCTTCAGGAATAGCAGCAACATTGTTACTGGGGGGGACGAACTGCACACTCCACTTTTAAACTTCCCCTCACAATTATACCAGGGGACACTCCTTTCTGCCAAATAAAAAAACAAAGTGCTACTGCAAAATTACTTCGTCAATCTTCCTTGATAGTTTGGGATGAAGCTACTATGGCAAATAAGGTTGTTGTTGAAGCTTTGCATCGCACTCTGAAAGATCTTAGAAACTCCAATCAAATAATGGGTGGCTTGACATTTTTATTCACAGGTGACTTTCGTCAAACTCTACCAGTTATAACAAAAGGTACAGTTGCTGACGAAGTAAATGCTTACTTAAAAAAGTCTTTTATTTGGGAGCATGTTATTCACCTTTCACTCACTAAAAACATGAGGGTCCTTTTAAATAATGATCAACAGGCAGATGCATTTTCTACAAAATTGTTGAAAATTGGTTGTGTAAGTGAACCAGAAGTAAATGGTAGGATAAAACTTGATTCTTCATTGTGCAATTATGTCGAATCACTAGATTCTTTGATTAAAAAAATTTACCCCGATATTTCTAATATTCAGTCCAAGTCTTTAGGATGGTTCCAAGAGAGGACTATATTAACACCACGTAACGATTCTGCTAACCTAATAAACTTAAAAATAATGAACAAAGTTGAAGGAAATGTTAAACGGTATTGTTCCATCAACACAGTTTTACAAACTGAAAATGCAGTACATTACCCTGTGGAATTTTTAAACTCATTACAACCTTCTGGTTTTCCACTTTATTTATTACAACTTAAAATTGGTGTTCCTATAATGTTACTTAGAAATTTAAATCCTCCAACACTTTGAAATGGAACAAGGTTAATTGTGAAATCACTAAAAGATAATGTGATAGAAGGTTCAATTATTACTGGAAGTGGTCTTGGTGAAACAGTTTTTAATTCCAAGAGTCCCTTTAATACCTACAGACTTACCTTTTCAGTTCAAACGCATTCAATTTCCAGTTAAACTTTGCTTTGCCATAACAATTAACAAATCTCAAGGCTAAACATTGAAAGTAGCTGGAGTAAATTTGCATGGCCAACTGTATGTTGCCTGTTCTAGAGTTAGCGACCCTAGAAATTTATACATTTGCAGTAAAGATGCAACAACTTTAAATGTCGTGTATAAGGAAGTACTCAAGACTTAGGTGTAGTCCAAAAATTTCCATTAATTTTTTGACATTAAATAAATGTTTTTTAAAATTTACCTATACTGTATTTTTATTTCATGATTTAAAAAGCCCAGGCAACGCCGGGCGCGGGTTTGCTAGTAGCATATATCACGGTGTAAGAATAAAGAGAAGGACGGCGACATCTAGTGACAAACTACGCAAATCTACCTCCCTCTCTCATCCACCTGTTCACTTCCTAAATCCCCTGATCCCACGTAATGGGAATGGCAACGCTCCTGCACTTTCTAAAGAAATTAAAACAGCAATTCTCTCCAATGCCACTAAAACCGAACCAGTCAAGAGGATTGTCAATTTGAGGGAGGGGGGCATGAAATTAAAACTCAAATCAATCCATCTTACGACTGCAACTTCCGTTAAGAACATGGGTAGAGCAAAGAAAGTAATAAACTGTCTCGAGGCACCACTCCACCGTGAGTCGAACCCCGCGGACAACGTCGTCCAGCCACACAACAACAATGCGATTCAATTCCATCGCAACCTCCTTAACGACAGAAAACCCAGCAACGTTTCTCTCAACAGCCACAGAGGGCGTCTAGGGAAACTGGATGAAAGGGCGTCTACAACGTCACAACCGGTTCCGACATCCTCCTCTTGCCTCTTTTCATTCACTCAAACGCCACGAACAACGACACGGGCGTCCAAGGTGAAGGGAAGTCAGTCGTCATTAAACTCGACTACCAACAACACAATGCCAGCGAGAGACACTTTCCGCGTGGGTGTAGGCGAGTCCATTCACCTCATCCCTGAACCCTGGAACCGAGGGTTCCTTCCTCCTCCACCATCAATCAATTCTTCTCCTATTCTCCTACTCCGATTGCTTTTAATAGGAAGCGCTCGTTAGAGATGGGAGAGGCGCCTCGACTGCGCATGCGTAACCGCGTCATTGCCGCCCGCGATCGACACTCGGTTCCTTCCTCCTCCGTGTCCAAAAAGAGAACAAAGGAGCCATAAGAATAATAATAATTCAGAGTTGTGCGATGAGGGGGTCCCCGAGGCGTAATCGCACTCGACCTCTTTATCACATCCGGTCCACTCTTTGTGTAGCGGGGGGCGGCATAAAAAAGACGATTTTCCTTGTTATCACAGTCAATGTTTTAAACATACAAATTAAAAATTTTTCTTTTTACATTTATTTTATGGATTATCTCTCTTAAAGGGGGACCCCCGTGATGAGCAACGTCGTGCGAGTCATCCCCCGCGTCTATCCTCTATGTATATCTCTCTCTCTCTCTCTCTCTCTACGGGTCGTTCTTAGCAATAGAACCTACGTAGCCAGCGATCTGGCCGTAGCTTATAAAAAAGTTACATTGTACCCAAACCTCCGCACTCTGACGAAAAAGGTTCTCAGCTCTGGCTATCCACTGGATTCCTCCTCTTTGGAGCCCTTCCTTTTCTCTTTGAAGTCACTCGAGCGCCGGTGCGTTCCTCCTTTCTTTATACCCCGTCCGCACTAAACTCTGCTTTGATGAGCATTCCAATAAATAGACAGTCATGGTCAGACAACCTTGAACGGTGAATACCAAGCTAATGGTTGTCTGGAAAAGGTGTGATTGTTATAATCGATGATGGTGTGTGACGTCGTGCGCGATTGAAATGGGGGACCAAGAACCGATCTGCAGTACAATTCTCGAGAATGATCGTCCAACCCTAATTTAATCCTCGTCGACTATCTAATCGGTATACACTGAAGAGCCAAAACATTATGACCATCCCCACATTGTTGAATGAACTCGTCTGGATCACGTGGAGGGCACGTAATTAAGCGAGAATGGTAATAAACTGCTGCTGGAGAAGGTAAGGAATCAGTCTTGCACTTAATTTTGCGAGTGATGGGAAAGGGTGCTGATCTAAGCGAATTTGATTGTAATGCCCCGAAGACTCGGAACGAGTATCTCCGAAACTGCACGACTGGTAGGTTGTTCACGATCTGCCTTTGTTAGTATTTATGAAACCAGCAGTAGACGCCCACGCGTCAACAAAGAAAAAGGACATCGGAGACTGTCCCGCTTGGTAAAGCAAGATCGGCGCCAGACAGTGGCTCAGCTGACAGCCCAATACAATGCAGGTCCAAGTGCAAGTGTTTCGGAACACACAGTTCAGCGGACGCTGTTGGATATGGGCCTGCGCAACAAACGTCCCACTCGTGTGCCTCTGTCGACCAAGCGTCATTGTCAACTATGCCTACAGTGGGCCCGGGAACACTGAGACTGGACCATGGATAAGTGAAAGAGTTGTTTGGTCGGATGAATCACGATTTAAGGGTACGCCGACTTCCAGGCGAACAGTTGCTCCCCCACTGTACAGCAGGCCATGGGGCCAAACTGGTGGTGGCGATATTATGCTTTGGGGGACCCGGCTCTCATGGGCGGCTCTGGGACCCGTAGTTGTGGTAGAATGGACCATGAAAGCTGCGGACTATCTGAACATCTTTGCACCCTTACATGGCGTCTGTCTTCCGAACTGGAAATGGAATCTTCCAGCAGGACAACGCCCCATGTCACAAGGCTCGAATTGTGCTGGAGTGGTTCCAGGAGCATATGGATGAACTCCAATTAATGTCCTGGCCCCCTAACTCGCAGGATATTAATCCGATAGAGCACATTTGGGAGGTCATGGAGCGGCAGCTCAGAGTTCAAACATCACCATTTATGAATATCTCGACTTTGCGTGACCCTTTGCTTAGACATTTGGTAAACCTGTCTCCAGTCGTTTACCAAGAACTTGTGGCATCCATACCAAGGCGAGTTGCAGCTGTTTTACAGGCCAAAGGTTGCGCAACGCGTTATTAAGTAGATGATCATAATGTTTTGGCTCTTCAGTGTATTTACAAAATACGGATATCACACGAAAGATAAACTCTCCAAGTTTCTCTCCATTTGGGAGCCCTTTGTGACACGACAGACATCTAAACGATATTCAAATTCATCCTACACCCGTGCCAACACCCCTTCACCAATTGCATCGATCGCTTGGAAAATTCGCCGCTTTAAATCTCCTGCAAGTCATGCGGTAATGGGGATATGAAGACGCTGTCCTTCAGTTAGCCCCACAGAAAGAAATCACAGGCCGTTAGGTCGGGTGATCAACACAGCATCAGTGGCACACCATTGGCCCGAACAACTACTGTGATAGCATATCGAGTTAGGTGGCTGAAACACATCTCTAGTGAGCGTTTTCGAACTGGCGGGGTTTTCAGCTTTGGGAACTGCATACAATGGGTTTTTATGGCAGAGCAGCAGCCCACAAACCTCACATCAGCACCAGCAACGGAGCGAGGAGATTGCAATGGTGTAGAGAGCGACGACATTGGACTCTGGATCGATGGCGAATGGTTGAATGGAGTGATGAGTCCCACTACACCATCTGGCAATCGAATGGACGGGTTTGGGTAAGGCGAACGTTATCTGCCAAGCTGTGTTGTGCCCACGGTGAAGTTCGGCGGAGGGTCGGTATTGATGTGGGGGTGCTTTACATGGTATGGGTTGGGTGCAGTCGTTTCTGTGGACGTACATCTAAACGCAGAACGTTACCAAGCATTCCGGACAACGCAGCACTCCCATCTCTCTGGCAGCACTTTAGCAATGGCCCTTTTCTGTTTCAGCACGATAACGCACCTTGTCATAAAACAAGGGCTGTAGGCACATGGTTTAATGAAAAGGGGGTTCGAGAACTTGACTGGCCTGCACAGAGCCCCGGTCTGAACCCCATCGAACATCTGTGGGACGTGTTGGAACATCGATTGCGTGCATGTCAGAACGCCTGAAATCCGTGACTGAACTGTCCGAAACGTATCAAAAACTTGTGGACAGTATGCCCCAGAGAGTAGAAGCTGTGATAGCAACAAAAGGTGGACCAACAAGATACTAAAATATGTATATTTTTGAGTGTTTCTATTAAAGTGATGGTGTCCCACGACTTTTGATAGGGTAGTGTTTATTACCAACACCAACAAACAAAAAAAAACACTGATTGTTGAAATCCGAGATGGAAACAAAGAAGTTGGATTGTTGCTCGATCTACTTTGGTCATGTGACTTTTAAGTGCCCCGTACTTTTTATTTCGAAACTCAAAAGGGTTGAATACTACGTACATGTAATTTAAGTCATGAGTTCCAAAATCCAACATAGGTTATTTTAAAGTATGTTCAAAGTGTTGGCCTTTGGCTGCAAACCATAACTGTGCACGATACGTGACTGTCTTCTGGACAGCTGGCATTGTCATGGCTGGAATTTGCCTAATGGCCACTTCAATTTATGGAGACCATGAAGAAACTACATGCAAATTAAATTAGTTTCGCGTGAGAAACGGTGCTACTCTTATGTCAGAAGGGAGGGACGACGATGAGTAGCATACTAATCTTCATCCTCATTTATCTCACAATTTTCCTATGAATCAGTTAAAGTAAACATGGGTTTAGACTAATTTTGGGGTGCTCTACAAGTTCGTAATTGGAAATCTTCTTCTATCTCTGATAGGGAAAACGTTAGGGTTTGAATGACCTTGAAGGTCACTTTTGAGGTCGGAAATGGAAAGCCCGCGATCCACTTGCTATAAGACACTTTTGTTTTATCTAATGTATCGCCTCTAGACTGTGATATACTGGGTGGGCAAGAAATAACGTGAGGTGTTCAGAGCTCGCTAGCGGGAATTCTATTAGGCCAAATGCAGTACATTTTGGTGTATATACTTAGTAGAACATGCAGTTTCGATTTCTGCAAAAAAAAAGTACCTAAAGTCGCCTTAGGGGGCGCTTATTTCAAGAAAACAATGAATACCTAATTGTCAAATGAACAAATACCGTACAAACCAACTTTAGTAACAACAATATACAATGTTTTATTTTTAATTCCAAATGTGTTTCAATATGACCACCGATACGTGCATGCGGTAGATGACATTTTCTACAGCAGCTCGCAGCATATCTGCATTAATTAGTCTGATATGTAACGTTATTTGATCCTTTAAGGTTGAGAGGTCAGGAACATGTGCTTGATACACAAGGCTTTTCAAATAACCCCATAACCAAAAATCACAAGGGTTGAGATCAGGCGACCTGGGTGGCCATACCATGGGAAATGCACGACTAATTATTCTGTTGTCTGAAAAACGTTCTCGCAAGATCTGCTGCATCTGACGTCCGTAACGTTTTCAATCGCCGGAATTCACGAAGGGCAGCACTTGCATTGTCGCTCTTCTGATAAAAACAACTTGACTAATAACGCCCGGTCAGGCAGAGTAAGCGTCATCGTCAGGCCATTCGTTCGTGAATGATGGGAAATCCTCAGCCTTGCCTTTTATTGTCATGATTGCTTAATTGTTTTTTAGAAATAAACGCCCCCTATGGCGACTTTTGGTACTATTTTTTTTTTTTTTTTTTGCAGAATACGAAACTGCATGTTCCACTAAGTAAATACACCAAAATGTACTGCATTTGGCCTAATAGAATTCCCGCTAGCGAGCTCTGAACACCTCACGTTATTTTTTGCCCACCCAGTACATCAAAGTGCTAGGCTTTTCGGACTAATGCGATACTAGCGCCAGCTGTTGAGCGCTCACTGTATAAGTCCATTCTTATTTGAATTGATCTTATTGTGAAAACTATACGCTGGTCGTCCTGATAAGCTTGAAATAAAACCGAAATGCGAATGCGTTAGTTATTATACCGTTCCACTATCTCGCCCCAATTCACCATAAGAAAGTGTGACCAAGGGAAGTCGCCATGTTGCTATAGTAAATCACTGCTGGCGTTATAATGTGTTTTTTTTTGTAGGTCCAAACCTGCGGGGCCATAGTCTTATCCAGTGCCATAGTCTTATCCATAGTCTTTTTTTTTGTATTATCCAGTGCCATAGTCTGTAAGTAATGCCATTTCAATAATTGTAGGTTACGCCAGCGACGCTGTGGTGCCGAGTCCACAAACTTGATCACGATAAAGTTCTGTTGTAGTGTGAACAGGACCGAGAAGAGGGGGTGCAGCCGATACATTGTTCCGGGGCCCATAGAGCTCGAAGGGGCTGGGGGGGGGGGGGGGGCCTTGAAGCTCAAAGGGGGCTCATTAAAGAAAAAAAATTTTAAAATTTGTATAATTGTTCCGGGACCCTGTTATGCTCTCTGCGGCCCTGAGTGTGAACTGGTTATTAGAATGATCTTGGGAATGCACAGTACGAGACAGTCGGCTATCTTTCATCATCTAAAGAACACAATCAAAAACAGTTCAAGAGATTTTGATATTTTTTTCTTCTCTTTTGGAGCTTTTTATAGTTGCGTCGCCTTCCGACATCTTTATCGCTCTTGGGATGCTTTCAAATACAAATGACAAAAAAATAACTCATCACCCACCAGCTCTTCCAAAAAGAGAAAAAAGGAATTAAAAAAAAAAAAAAACAATTTGCGTCATGCTTTTTTATTTATTAAATTTTATTCCACCTAATCATCATCAATGCGCGCATCACCATTTACTACAGCAAGTGAATACACCCCTTTAATGGGATCCATCATCCGACATTTAAAAGCACAACACCCTGCTCAAAACTCATTTGCTATAACAGTCCATTTCAATTCCTCAAGGACTCTCATATGTCTGACGCTTCCCGTTAAGAACTTATACACACATTGCCACCCTTCTTCTTCTTCTACTTTTCCTCTCAAAATAGAAAGACTCCGCTCCTACCCTCCCTTCACGGTCCCTGCCTCGTCGTCTCTATCCGGAAGGACTCGATGTTTTTCTCTGTTGCAATAACAATCTGCCCAACCAAAGGGGCCACGACGCCATCCCGCCTTCCCATTGGCCCGTCCCTGTTACTAAGGCCACGCTCATTGGCCGATCTAAAGCGGCTTCCCCGCACTCCCCCGCCGCACGCCTCGGAAGAGGGATCAAAATCTGAATTGCCGATGGGACAACAAACCGTGACATCCACCTTTTGTTGTTTCCTAAAACTGATTTCTCTTGCCAACAGAGATTGTGCCCACAGATATGACGAAGGAAACGGCTTCCGCGGCGGCCAAAAGAGGCAAACACTCGGAATGGAGTCACCAAAAGAAGCCGAACCCGGTATCCCCAATCGATCGACTTTAAAACGCTTTATCAATTAGAGACAAAATTAAAAAGATGAAAAAAGAAAAGAGAGTGGATGTTGTTATTATTATTATGCAAAGCGGCAGCTGCTATTGCTGCTTCTTCTTTTCATTTCAAGGTTGACAGCGGCACTTTCCCCGCAAACTGGGGCGCTTCCTTCTTGAGTGACGTCAATCGCGACGCGTCCCCTAAGCGTTTGACCTTGATCAGGGCGTGACGTGGGTGTCCAGGTTTCCCCTTCTCGTCCCAGAGGAAAAGGGACCGATTCTTCTCCAAAATTTGCGCTTTAGCGTCCCGCCAATACAAGGGAAAAAGAGACAGCTCAGTCGAAACAACTGAAATGGTAGATTTGCCATCCCCCCCCCCCCCCCCCCCAAGGAACCTTTCTATGTATGCATTATTTTTTTTCCTGTTTAGGGATCGTTAATGACTCCAACACGACTCAGAGCCAAACAAATGATTTACAAAACAAAATATCAGTCTCAATATGAGGAGTCCGTACATGTTGAATCGATTCACTTTGATTCCCTGAATGCTACAGCCGTTTCTTAAATTTTAGAAAAAAAATTAATATCTCTAAAAAGGCTTAACTAATTGTCATAAAAATGCGTGAAGGTACAAATTAACACTCCAGAGGTGGCGCGGATGTTTGTAACACGGGTGGTGAGGCGCGGTCTGTGAGACCGCATTTTGAAACTACATTTTTTTAACGTTCAAAAATGAAATTCATGAATATTTTTTATCTATCACTTAATTTACCTCATTATTAATAGAATACCTCAAAAAAAACTTTTCAATATTATCTAAAAAACGCAACTTTTAGAAAGAAATTTAAAAACCCTTCTTTTTCCATCAAAATTAGACATGGATATTTCAGGAAAGGCATTTATAAAAAATAAAATGGTTGAAAATTGATACTTTGCATTATTTTTAATTTTTATACATACATGTATAAGCTTTCTTACATACAAGAAAGCCATTATAAAAATGAATAATAGCAATCATTTTTGAGAGGATAAAAATGCCTATTTTTTATTATAAAAAACTATAAAATAATTTTTCTCGATATTCCAAATTATTTTATTCAAAACTATTATAAACGGAGATTAAATATGTATGACATTATATTTATAGAAGAGTTTATTCCTCTTGAAATTCAGAAAACAGCTTTAGTATACTTGCATTATTATTTGCGTTTCGCTCTAAATATTTGTTTTCAAATAAAAGTTTCTAACTAGGAAAATATCAATAAACAAAAATTATATTGGAAATTAACTGCAGAATATGTTTAGGTAATAAAAATTTAAAAAGTTAAAAAAAGGACTTTTGCATCAATTTATTTTAGATAATAAAATCTAGGGAAGAAATCGTGAATTATGGCATACAGGCTTCTAGAAGGGTCCAAGTTGGGAGAATACAGAAGTGGTCATTTGTTTCTTTTAAATTCATAAGAAGATATTCACTAAAATGTTGTGATGCGATCCGCGAGACCGCGCGCCATCTTTGGAGTGTTAAGGTGCCTTCTTTCATTTGGTTCCGCTTTTTGCCGTTTCGGAGAAGTTAGCTGCAAAAAATTGGTCACATACCTACACATGGATTTCTTTTTCAGAATGTCTTCTCGAATCATGAGTTTTTAAGTCAATTTCAGAAAAAAAAAAAAAAAGTTTCTTTCGAGTTGGGGAAACTCTTATTGAGTGGTCGGCCCAAAAAAAAATAAATAAATAAAAAAAAAAAAATAAAATAATACATACATTACATACATAGAGGGTTCCTTGAACTATTCAGCGACGAATTTTTTATGAACATTGGTTAAGCCTTTTTAGAGATATTATTTTTGTTACTTTAAATAAAGAAATGGATGAAACATTAATAGCAGCAAACCAAAGTCAATAAATTCGACCACAAGTAGAGACTCCTCTCAAGTAATTTTTGTAAATGAATTGTTTAACGCTGATGAACCACTTTTGAGAAGAAAAAATTTTTTCTGAACCCCTGTCCCCCTAAATTTTTTTTTTTTTTTTTTCATTCTTTCATTCTTTTATCTTTTCATGACAAAGTGGGAGGCCTATGCGAATAACCCATTCCACTAATTTATTTTGTTTTGTACAAAGTTTCACGTAAAGCATAGCGAATAGAATTAATAAGTGTGATTACTCTCGTAGTAACAATGCTAAAAATCAGGCGAGCGGCGGCTGTGCGAAATAACAGCGCTGCTGTCGTTTTCGACCAACTTCGTAGCGTTTTTTTTTGCTTAACTGCAAATGGGAATTTCACATTTCGTGTTAATTTTCTGTTGTATATTTTATTGTTTCACTATTTATAAGTGATGAGCATGTTATATTGTGTTATTAGTGAAATTTGTACAGGGCGAGTCAAAAGTCGCAGTACATCCTGTTTTTTCGAAAACCTTGCAGGAATTGGGAAATCTGAATATTCCAGTAACACTATATTCTTCTTCTTCTTCTTGTTACCGGTCCTTCCTCCTGTCTTCGGAGATGACCTAATGGTGTAGTTTATACTTCAGTATAACTGGACAATTTTATTAGGCTATTAAAGATAGAGCGTGTGTGACCGAAGCCATTAATCTTGGAAGGAGGTTAATTTTGGATAAGAAATCTTTGGTGGTGGAGAGGATGAAGCGTTTGTGGATTGTTAGGTTAGGGTTTATTAATAACAGGGTGGAAGAGCAGAAAGGGATATTTCTAGCCTGGTAAAGAGCTTTTAATTGACGACGAGGGGTGGTGTAGAGCGGACAATGGAATATGATGTGGTCTACAGTTTCAGTAAGGCCGCACTGACGATCAGTATTGTCTGTCAGACCGATCTTCTGTAGATAGGAGTAACACTATATTAAAATCCTGATAATGGCTGTTTATACGTATGTATGCATTTATTTGACCAATTTTGCGCAACCAACTCCTCCGAAACCGCGAACACCAAAGGCAAATAAAAGTAATACATACTCAGAGGTTTCCTTAAACAATACCATGACGTATTTTCTATGCCCAGGGGTTAAGCCTTTTTATAGATATTAAATTTTACTTTCTTATACATACTATGTATAAGAAAGTATTGTAATCACGAAAAATTTCGACCTCCAGATTTTTACTGATCTTCACGTTTTTAGGGTCCCTAGATTACGAAAAAGTGATTTCTGGAAAAAGTTTGTCTGTTTTTCTGTGTGTGTGTGTGTGTGTCCACGATAGCGTTCAAACGGCTAAAGCTATCGAGACCAAACTTTAAACTTAAGTTTATAATCTTCCTCGGGAGGTCTGATTAGTTTTCCAGTGGAATAGGTGAATCGGAAGTATCAGTTTACTGCAGCGCCAAAATTTAAATTTTAAAAAATCTCGTTAACCATTGCGTTTATGAAAATTTTGAAGGGACTAAAAAGTGTTCCAATTTCAATTTTAAACAACTTTTGTTAAGAAAATTTTTCAAAATTCCAACCGGAAGTACCAGCTTTACTCTTGTCAAAATCCAGTTTTTGGCTAATTCAGGCGAAATAAGACGGTATAGGAAAATTTGTGAAGTATACACAAGTATTTAGAAGATATTTTAACAACTTTTGTTTACGAAATTTTTCAAAATTCCAACCGGAAGTAACAGTTTTACTCTTATCAAAATCCAGTGTTTTGCTAAAATAAGCGAAAGAAAATGGTATAGGAAAATGGTATAAGAAATGACTGTAGCATTTAGCGAATCAAAGTGAATCAATTCGACATGTACGGACTCCTCACATTGAGACAGATATTTTTTTGTAAATAACTTGTCTGGCTCTGATGAATCTACTTGGAGTCATTAATTTTATTCTAGAAATTAAGAAATGGTTGTAGCATTCATACCTGGAAACCAAAATCAATAAATTCGACATGTACGACCTTCCCTCCTTCCTCCACACCAAGAGCCATCCATCAGAGAAATTTTTTTTTTTTCATATAAAAAATTAAGGCATGCTTTTTTTATGATTATAGAGGTTTTTACCCCCCCCCCCCCTCCAAAAAAATTTTTTTTTCACTTATTTCCTTTCATGACAATGTGGGAGACCTATGCGAATGTAACATTCCACCATTCCAATTTATCTTTTCATTAAAAAAAAATTAATGCATACTTTGAAGGTACATTAAAACTATGCATAAATGTATTTTTATGCCAATTGTTTTTGTTTTTTTTAAGACATTGTTTTCTAAAAATGAAGAAATGGCTGTAGGAAATCAAAGTTAATAAATTTCACATACTGTATACGGAATCCTCTCATATAGAGACGAATGATTTTTTTGTTGGGGGGGGGGGGCAATTTTGAATTATAAAGGGTTTTTTCATGCCCCCCTCCCATAGGATGCTCCCCGAAAAAAAAAATCTTTTCGTGACAAAGTAGAAGCCTTTGCGAATGTACTATTTCATCATTTCAATTTATTTCAAAATTTCAACCTATTTTCTCGAATCATGAGTCTAAGTCAATTTCAGTTTTTTGAGTTGGGAAAACGAATAACGTCAACAGTTCATGGAGAAATAGATCCGAGGGATGTCTTGACTCACTATAATGAGGTTTTCCATATTCTCACTCAAATGGTTAATCTTAGCATAGGCCAATATTAATTAATCTCTTCCCAGCAGTTGGCAGGCAAATATTACATAAAATCACGATCTGGTCTTAGGCATTAAAAGACACAAAATTAAGGAAACGATCAACTGTAATCACATGGTCAAAAACATTCGAGTCTCTTTCAAGCTGAATAAATCCTTGCTCTCATCTCATCGCCATAGCGCTTCCGAACTTAATAAATGCGTAACTCAATGCGACAACAATTATCCGTTCTTATCAAGAGATCTATTTAAATACGAGAAACTTATGCAACAAGCCTCCATTCTTTTTCCTTCTCAATAAATTTATAAACACATCCAATTTGAGCAACCTCCTCTTCCTCCATCTCCTCCTCCTCCATTGCGCAATGTCATCATCCAGCGTCATTTGCGAGCGACGGTCACCAGAGGTCGCCCTTCAACGAGGGAAAAAAAAACTAAATCAAAAGTGATGCCATTTCTTATAAACGAATCAAACATCATTTTTTAAAAAAATAAATCAAAGAGACCCCAGCCGTTAGTCCTAAAAATACACCCCAAGTTCGAGTGGTGGCGCCCAAGTTCAAGGCTGATCGTGACAAGGGGCTGGCGCATTTCCCTAATTATGATTAATCCCAATAAGAGCCCATTTGTAAACAGCGCCCAGCGCTGTCCAATCCATCATCGTCATCATCATCCGTCGTCAACTTCCATAATTGCATTTCATGGACGGGGACCAAGACACACGAGAAAAAAGAAAAATTAAAAAAAAAATCTTTTCTTACGCCCCAGTCTCCACTTACATTTCAGTTACATTGAAGGATGGCCACTCATTTGAAATAAAAAATTTAATAAGCGAGAACAGAAGACGCTCAATTATATGCAATTCCGTCACGACTTACGGCAAACTCGAACCAATGACGCAGAACACGCAGCAAAGCGCAAATCTAGTCATTATATATAAAAAAAAGAAATGGACGCTACATCACAAAATAGGCATCCAGAAAATTACCGAAAAGTAAATGAAAAATAACAAGGAAGACCTTTTATGAAAATAAATTTGAAATAAGCGACGAAAAAAAAAAAGTTCACAGCGCCTCCGGGGATCGATCCCTAGATCTGTAAACAGCCGCAACTCTAAAGGAAAACTCGACGTCAGCGCCACGATGCGGCAAGAAAGCGAACTCGATAGAATCGAATCGAACAAATGACGTTATCAAATACTCGAGGGGACTCTATAACGCAGACACACCACAAAACTTTGTTTTTTTTGCATTCATATCTCACTTGCAATGGCGGACTTTCTCGCTCCACTACCCTACACTTTAAATTCGTCCAAAGTTCATTCGATCTCTTTCAGATTCAAGACTGGTTATTTCAAAATCGCTCATTAACGTTCCCCCTCCCCACAAAAAGAAAATTGACAATATTCTTATCGTTGCCTGCGCCATTGTGAAACGAGCGGAAGTTCTTTGGCTTTATCTTTTCGGTGTTCCTTATCGATTCGTTTGGAAAAGGTCCTCGATATAAACCAACGTCACTTTTGGTTTCATAATGATAAAGGTCGCGTTTAATTATTATTCAGATTGGGGTTGTTCAATCAAATTCTCGGGAACGGTGGCAAAACGTGACGATCCACTATCACCCTATTTTCACAACTCCACTCACGGAAATTTTTCTTGAACTTGACATTTGTTATACAAACCATTTGTTTTGACGGCGTAGCCTATATAATTACTACTACTACTATTACTACTACAGGATCAAGTCACATTATTATGACCACCCCCTACGTTTGTCTTCGGGGTTGCCCAGCCGAGGAACTATTCCACTATGTTAAAAACATTACTCATTGCTGCAATGGGTAAGAAAGGCAATTTATCAGATTTTATTGTCTGGGCCCACTGATACCTGTGGAAGGCACTCTCAATCGATTCGGTTATTTATCCATAATTGCAGTAGATCAAGTACACCCATACATGGCGACTGTCTTCCCAGAGAGGGATGGCACGTTCTAGCAAGACAATGCGACGTGTCATACGGCTGCAATTGTTCGGGGGGTGGTTTGAGGAACACGACCAAGAGTTCCAAGTACTACCTTGGCCCCTTAATTCCCCAGACCTCAACCCAATCGAGAATCTTTGAGATCACCTCGATCGTCATGTGCGTGCTATGGAAAAACACCGCGTACTCTTTCAGCAGCTATCGGGTGCTTTACAGTCTGCATGGCAACAGCTACTAGCAGAAACCTACCAGAATCTTATTGACTCAGTCCCACGCCGTCTAGCTGCTGTCCGTGCCGCTAAAGGCGGTTATCTGGTCCTTTGTGCCTCCTAGGAGCTTCTTGAGTGCGTGTTCACTTCTATATACACTTCTGCGTGTTGACCATGTTAAGAATTGGAGACCGGAGAAGCCCGCCTTTGCCGATCACATATTGAAAACCGGACATGATCTAAGGTCAATCAATTATATTTTCTTTATTTAATTTGTGGTATGAGTGTACCTCCTTAAGTTGTTCTCTTATTTACACTCCTGCGTCAGTGTCAGCCTCTGTATCCCTTTAACCAAAATCACTTCTACTCCAAGTCCGGCAAAATGCAGTCTCCCTTTATGGGAGAGTTTGGCACCCGACAGTTTTGGCCAACAGGGCGGCGCTAAAAACAGTCGGAGCGAGAAGAAGCACATGATCTTATGTGTTTTGCTATGGGGCTGAAGCTGTTTTTAAAAATTTTGATAAACGACCTGGAATGCTGAAATTTCATCAAGTAATGAAAAGATCTTGCTTTATGCTGGGATGCACTTCTGGCTACCAAATAAAATGGGAAAGGACTCAAAAAACATGTTTGTGGAGAATAACATGATTTTAAAATTTATTGAGTTTTTTTGTGAAAATAAATTGCAGTTTTTTGTGGAGACATAAATAAACAAGCAAATCAAAACAAATAATTGAATCCTATTTTTTTTAAAGATATTATTATCTATTTTAATACAAATTAAAATATGCTGTTTATCTTATTATTAAGTAAATAATAAATAAAATAAAATGATAAAATGAAATAATATAAAATAAATCGTATAAGTAAAAAAAAAAAAAAAAAAAAAAAAAAAAAAATATATTGATAGATTAATTGGATATTCTCCTTTAAAATTTTTAATAAAAAAATAGATAAAATTAAATAAATTAAAATAAATTAAAATAAACAGTTCACCAATTCCAGACCAATATTGTATGAGATGTTTTTCAGTTTTTAGAAGAGATGATTTATTGTAGAAGGAATTTGAAGATAATGAATTTTAATTTACATTATTTTAATATTATTTTATTTTATCTATTTTTTTATTATAATTTTTAAAGGATAATTTCCACTTAATCTATGAAATAATATAAAATTAGGAGACTGAAATGTCACTTTTCTTTAAGATACCGTATTCTTTTCACTTCATCTGTTAATAAAAAAAAAAAAAAGAAAAAAATATTTTTAAAAAGTGATATTTCAGACTCCTGATTTATATTATTTCATATATCATTTTATTTTATTTAAAATTTACTTAATAATATTAACATAAACCGCAAAAAAAATAGAATTCATTTAACATGCAAAATTGTCAAAACAATAAAATTGATTAAGAAAATAAATGTTCTGTTCTCTTTGTAAGCCTTTGTGATGATGAGTGAGTATAAAGAAAAGAAAATGTTAGAAAAAAATAAATTTTAAGCAGTTTTCAAAACACTTTCTAAATATCAGTGGCGGATCTACAACTTAGTTAAGGTGGGGGAGGGGGGGTTGGTTAATATAAGCAAGGAATTAAATCAAGTTATTTAATTCCTTGATTTAATTCCTTGATATAAGTTATTTCAAATAACCCCCCCCCCCTCCTCAGGGAAGCGATGGTCCTGGGGTCTTTCCTATACTGAAGTTTGTAAATGTAAATTTGTAAAATTATTGCAGTATAAAAGCTCTTTACAATTTATCTAACTGGTATAAGTTTAGGACCAATTGGGGTGGGGGGGCTATAGCCCCTGTAGTAGCCTCCCCCCCCCTTAAATCCGCCAATGTAAACGTAAACAGATGAAGGGGGGGGGGGACATTCTTCATCTGTTCTTGGTAAATATTATTCTGGAAAAACTAACTATCTTCTATGCTTTCATCTCCCTCTGACTGACTGAAGCGCCACGAGTGGCCAAATCGTTAAAGGTGCCAAACTTTATGCATTGGCTGCCGGAGTACAAGTGATTTTGCCTAAACGAATTATGGGTGACCCCCTCAAAGCAGCTGAGCTCTGGGAGTTCGGGGAGGGGCCACATCTTAGTAAAAGCATAAAAGGCAGCAGAGGACTCTGTTGACCGTTTCATGAACTCAGTGGATAACGCTTTTTCTGAACATGACTAATCAAACTAATGAATAGGTCATTTGACAAGAGGAACTAAATGGGGAAAAAAAATCAAATCAATTCAAATTAAACACAAACAAGTTTAAAGAAGCAAAAACACAAACGTTATCAATTCTTAAATTATTTTCTTTAAAAAAAATCAAAAGCCGATTCAATAACAATTGCCTTCAATTATGCGCATACTTCTCCACGTCAACTTTTTTTCCTTAAGCTTACACAATTCCCTAGAAACGCAATTCCTCGATTGACGAAATTTCTGATTGCCCGCGCAGAACATCATCATCTCAATAAAATAACAAACACTGTGGTCTATAAAAAAAAATTAAAAATTAAAAAAAAAAGTCAAAGACTTGAGCAACTTATCGGCTCAATTAGCGGCCAAATCTCCATCGCTATCGATCGACAGATAAGCGTCGTCACCCAATCGACACGGGCAATTTTATCGCTCCCATTACCATTAATAAATTTATTAATTAAGTCATTAAAACTTTAAAAAATTAAAAAAAAAATGTTCGCACTAGTGCTCAAACTTTAAGTAGAAATGTCAATAAGCTGAGGCGACAAATCGGCGCTCTCCATTTGGAACCGACACCAAAAATAATTAAATAAATAAAATTAAAAACAAAATTTGAAACCCTGCAATAGTGTAACCCTTTCAAAGTATGTCGCCGATTTCAAATGCAATTGCCCGTTTCTCCTATCCCGCTTCCTCTGTTTAAAGGAAAAAAGGTCCAAGGTTCGTAGCTTTTATCAAAACGTAATCCCGCTAAAACACGATAGAGAGAGAGAGAGAGAGAGAGAGAGGGATTGAAGGAACCTAAATCCAAACGACAATCGCCTCTCCAAGTGATCATAATAAGTGATCTTCGGTGTCCGTTATCGTCTCTGAGAGTTCAATCAACTCGAAAAAGGTCTCTTTTCAGAGAGAAAAAGCACACAATATTAAAGTTCAACTGCTGAAAGCGTCTTTGAACTTCAATACACGTCGACAGCCCATTTTTAAGCAGTATTTGTCTTCTGCACGTGAAAATAGGATGTGAGAAAACAAACTCCACCCCGAGAACAAAGATTGAATCCACTTCACAAAACGTGTAGTGGTATTGTTATTATTATTACATACCGATACGACGAGTGGAACCGAAACGGACCTGTTGCTGTTCCCATATCAAGACAATCATCTTCAATATGAGAAGCGAAAAATCCTTACTTTGGACTGACGCAAATTGGATTGGCAAAGATTGAGTTAAAAAAAAAAAAAACGCGCCAAAATCAACATCACAAAAGATAACTCTCAGATATACCTCTATGGGCTTTGTCACACAAAGACACGTTATCGTCAGATTCACCTACATGTACAACTTAGATGCCTTTTCCTATGGAAGGAAAGATTTCAAATGACCAAAACGACGTCCGCAGGTAAAAGGAGCAGAGCCTTATACAATTTACATTTTTGTACAAAGGACTACAAAAGAGATATTGTTATTCAATAAAACCACTGTCCGCCGCAATGACAGCCTCCACATGCTGTCGGAACCGTTGGCAGGCAGCAATGAGGTGGGTCTTCTGGATTTCTGCCATTGCCCCCACAATAGCTGGCCTGAGAGCTTCAACGTTGTTGTGTGGATGCTTGTTGGACTACCTCTCAACGACGCCCCAGACGTAATAGTCCACAGGATTGAGGTCAGGGGAGGTGGGGGGGGCACATGTTGGGAGGGATGTGGTCGTGAAGATTCGTGGTCATCCATGCTTGGGTGCTGTGGGCCTTATGACTTGGAGCAGAGTCCTGTTGAAAAACATACGGCCTACCACGTGCTACAGCAGTAATCCAGGGCTTCACAACTCTTGCCAACACAGTGCGGCTGGAAATTTCGTATGCATGACGGTTGGAACTTCCTGGGGGGGGGGGGGGCCCGACACAGCCATCGATCATTTCGGAGGTTCACCTTCTGGTTCTTGCACGAAATTTTTCTCATCGGAGAAGAACCACAGCATCAAGGTTTGTACATCTGCAGAAAGCAGTAAAATATGCACCTCCCTTCCAGGACTCCCCTCGAGGCGGGGAAATAAAATAGTCTGCAAGCAACAGATCGCAGTATGGGGGCAGGCGTTGTCATGCAACAAGTCCACTGTCTAGTCCTGTACAACCCTGATCGCCGATATCTATCAATCTCAAATTAGTCGCCAATCGTGCGCCAGTATTTGTCGCACTTGCTCAATGTTGTATGCGGTTATGCTTATTGACGGTCGAGCATTGGAAAAAAGTCATGTAGTCAGCTAAATCACGTTTCCAGTTGTGGCAGAGCGAGATTTTGGCAGAAACAGCACGAAAGCATGGACCTCACTTGTATGAGTACAACCTTTCAAGCTAGTGGGAGCAGTGTTATGATTTGGGGCATGTTTTCCCGGCACGATTTGGGCCCTTTATTTTGTGTGGAACAGCGTCTGAATGAAATTGCCCCACCAACAAGGAGTTATCCGACCTTATCCATATTTAGTGAGGGGGTTCGTCTACCTGCGACTAGTAAACGATTAGATGCATGATCACACGGACATGACCATTTGGGTTGATATAGGGTGTCCGGGTGACTGTATAGGCTAGACGTTCCATGCAGTAGGGAGGAAGCAACTGGCTCGTGAACGTACAGTACTGTAATGCGCACAACGGTCTCAATGCCGCGACAACGACAACCGGTCCGCAATTAACGGACTTTGAACGAGGTCGGATTATTGGCCTCTCCGAGGCTGGATTGCTGTCCACGTGTCGCGGGACGCACGGACGGTAGGCCGATGTTGGAGGCAATGGCGAGAGGAAGGCACACATGTCAGAAGACCAGGCTCTGGGGCCCGGAGAAGCACGCCAGCTCGTACCGATAGGCAGATACTGCGAACAGCGCTAGCGGACAGAGCCATCACTCTGCGGCAAGTGCGGAACAACCTCACTATTCCCGGTACTGCTCCAGCGTCAATAGCGACAATAGCACGCCGGTTACACGCCGCGACAATGTCTGCCAGGCGTCCATTGTTGCGTCTTCCTTTGACACCTGAGCACCGCGCGATACGACTGCAATGGTGTCGTGAACGAGTGGGCTGGCGAATGGAATGGGGCCCGGTGGTCTTCAGCGACGAATCCCGCTTTTGTTTGGACACGGACGGCAGACGCGGACGTGTGTGGCGAAGACCATTGGAACGTGCCAATGAACAATTTATTTATTTATTTACTTATTGACGGGAATACCCATTTACAAAAGAAATATTAAATATAGTCATAAATATAAAACAAAAATAAAGAAAGATGAAAATATATAAATAAAGCAATAAAATCATTAACGAAATAAATTAAAACAATCAATAATTAATATAATAATAATTAATTATCAGCAGGATAAGTGAAGAGATTAATTTGTTTGAGTTTTTGTCTGTTGTCATGAAAAATGTCAAAATTAGCCAAATAGGAATTAGCACTCCTGAGGAGGCGTCTAATTGGTGAGTTATAGACATAATTATTGGCGGACACTGATTTCTCAACCAGAAAGGGCACTGTACTCCTAGTTAGGGATACGGATAGGAATCAGTTCTAGTTAATTAGGACAGTCAACAGTGGAATTCAGTAAGTCAAAAAGAAAGAGTAGGTCTGAGCGTATTCTTCTATCGGCCAGAGTTTCAATGTTTAAAAGTTTATAATCTGTATTGAAGGAAATATTACCCAGTTTTCTATTAATCTGAACTCTTTCAACTGCATCAATATATTTAACACAATGGGGAGACCAGATTATAGAGGCATATTCCTCAATTGGACGAACTAATGCACAATATAGAATTTTAATTGATGTAATATCTTGAAAAGGTTGTATATGTCTATTCAGAAAACCTAAATTTATATAGGATTTTTTGAGGATATAATCTACATGAGACGTAAAAGTCATTCTACTGTCAAAAATGACACCAAGATCTTTTATATTTGTAATCTTCTCTAAAATGATATCCTCAATTGAATAAGGATAAGACACCATGTGTTTGTTTCTACAGAAAGACATACAGGTATTGGACATTGAAACTGAAACACCTTCGCAAATAGCACTGGATACCCTCAGGGCTGAATAGAACCTTCTGCTACGTAAATTAATCGTATGCATATCAATGAATCACGTGTCAGAGTTCTTGATAGTCACTCTAGTAGAAAAGTTCGATAGTAAGCTTCAAATTGTCTGTGCAGAGCGCTATAATGGGAGACATATCCGATTTCAAAAGAGGGCAGATTGTTGGGGCGCGTCTAGCAGGTGCATCTGTGTCCAAAACTGCCACACTTTGTGATGTCTCACGTGCTACAGTATCCAGGGTGATGTGTGCATATGAACAGGAAGGACGAACCACGTCCAGGAGGAGCAACTGCAGGGGAAAACGGAAGTTGTCGGAAAGAGACGTCAGGACATTGACCAGGATTGTTGCACGAAAGCGGAAAACCACAGCAGAAACGAATACACACCTCCAGGAACCTGTGTGCACGAAGACAATCCGTCGTTACCTGCATAAATCCAACATCCATGGCAGGGTTGCTATACCGAAGCCTTTCATCAGTAGTACAAATGCCTCCGAGCGGGTTCAGTGGTGCCGGACGCATAAAATCTGGACGTTGGATGACCTCAAACGCGTCATATTCTCGGATGAGTCCAGCTACACTGTCTTCCAAACAACAGGGAGGGTATTCGTCTGGAGGAGCCCCTCTGATGCCTACAAGCCAGACTGCTTGGCACCCACAGTCAAACACGGAGGTGGATCAGTAATGGTTTGGGGTGCAATATCATGGTACACTTTGGGTCCACTAATTGTTCTCGGGGGACGTGTCACTGCCAAGGACTATAAGACCATTTTGGAGGACCATTTACACCCTATGGTTCAAACACTCTTCCCAGACGGTGGTGCAGTGTTCCAGGATGATAACTGCCCCATTCATACTGCAAAAATTGTCGCAGAGTGGTTTGATGAGCATGACAATGAGCTTCAGCATCTGCCGTGGGCCGCTCAATCGCCGGATCTCAACATTATCGAGCCTGTGTGGGGTATCTTAGAGGAACGAATGAGGAAACATTTCCCCCCACCGCGTACACGTGCTGAACTTGCAACTGTGCTTCAAGAGGAATGGCTACAAATTCCTCTGCAAACTGTGCAGGACCTCTACCGATCCTTCCCAAGACGTGTTGCTGCTGTGCTGGCTGCCCACGGTGCCCCAACACCTTATTAAATAAACATTTTCGATTTCTACCAGGTGTTTCAGTTTCAATGTCCAATACCTGTAGCTTTACATTTTCTAATATTGAGCATCATAATGATAATGCATTCAATGAATTTTGAAGAATATTGCAATCCCATTCATCATTAATAGAGGGAAATATTTTCAAGTCGTCTGCAAATAACAATAATTGAACTCCGTTCAATACTTCGGCGATGTCATTAATATAGAGAAGAAACAGAAGGGGGGCCCAAGTGTGAACCTTGGGGTACCCCACTAGTAGCACTAAATGAACAGGAGATGTACAAACTTTAACGTACAAACGCCGAGACACAATAAAACTACGGATCCAAGATAAAAGTGGGTCTCTGATACCGAAGGCTTCAAGTTTCTTACATAGAATATTCTGGTTTACTATATCGAAGGCTTTAGTAAAATCTGTATAAATAACATCAACTTGCTTATGTCTGTCGAGATTGTCAAAGATATAATTTTCATATGTTAGTAAGTTCGTAAGAACAGATCTCCCTGGAATAAAACCTGATAATGATATGTTTAAAGTGACATTGTATTTTATCTAAAATGATAGATTCAAACACTTTAGGGATAACTGACTCAATAGTAACCGGACGATAGGTTGTCACATCACTCCTATCGCCAGATTTAAAAACCGGAACAATAAAACTGCTCTTCCAAAAATCAGGAAATACACCAAGATAGAGGGATTTGTTGAAAATGATTAGAAGAGGAAGACACAGTGGAGAGGCACAAGTGGAAATAAAAAGCGGACCAGGACTTTTGTTGACCTTGAGTGTTTTAAGTTTGCGTTCTATGTCGGAAGCAGAAATTGAAATATTTGAAATGTCAATCCCATGATTATATAACAGATCATAAACAGGAATCATCATAAACAGAAGAGAAGTACTGGGAAAATAAGTTAGCTATTTCAAGCGGATCGGTCTTGACATCATCAATATAGCACATACGGGATTGCAGATCATTGTTTAACTTTTTTGAGTTGACGTAATTCCAGAAAGACTTTATATTGGTGTAGACTGCAGATTCTATTGAAGAGATGTAGGCTTTATAACACAATTTTGCAAGGTTTTTACACTGTGCTCTTAGGGCAGAGAAGTACTTATAGTCATCCATGGATCCCGTTATCTTATAATTATGATGGGCAGATCTATTACGGCATACAAGCAACTTTAATTCTGGGGAAAACCACTTAGGATATCGGTTAGTTCTAATTTTAATTCTGGGAACAAAATGCTCGATAACTTCATAAATAACATTAATAGCAGTTTTCAGATCCATATTTTCCAATAAGCACCAATCTGCCCTATAGAGTTGATTCACAATATTATCATAATCAGCATTAACAAAGTCGTAGGAAAGTAAATCATATTTCATTTTGTTACTAGTGTCTTCCACATACAAAAAAGCAGTGTAGAGGATGAATAATAGGGTAGGCATCCGCAACACCTAATTTAGCCGATGACAGAACCAAATCGAGTATAACATTATTATGATGGACAGTCTTATTAAATTGGGTAAGATTTAAAAAATGCAACATGTCAAGTAAATAATTGGCTGATGGGGAGAGGCCGTGTCGGTCGTAGTATTTATTGTCCGTGGTCCAAAAAGGTGAAAGCTCACGAAGGTTATAGTCACCTAAGATGCATGTATTTGAATCAGGATGTGCCAGCATCATATGTTCAATCTCATTGAAATGTAAAAGATATGTCTCCACAGGTGCACCAGGAGGAATATATACTCCACAGAAGATTGTAGAGGAGCATCCAGGGTTGTTAATCTTAACAAACGTGTGTTCCACTTTCGATGTATTTGTTTTTAAAGCAGTGGAGGAAAAATGGTTACTAATCGCAAGAAGAACACCACCACCTGATTTTTTTGCACTGGTGGATTCATCGCGATCCTGTCGATAAATGACATAATTAGTTAAGCCAAGTTCGGCGTTGTTAATATCTGGTCTCAGTAAGACAAATAACATCATATACAGAGCAATGTGATGAAATTTCAGTCAATTTTGTGCGTAGTCCATTAACATTCTGATAATATATGGATATTCCCGAGTACTTTAGTTTTTTGAATTGGACTTCACAATTTGAGAACAGCCATTGATGAATTTAATCATTATATCTGTCTCGCCTTCATTGCGGCGGGTCATTAGAGCAGCTTTAAGCGATTTAAATTGTAGTGTTATCACTAGACACTGAAAATTTTGTTGTGTGATGGATTTCTCTTTTGTGCTTTAAAACATGAATAACATCAGATTTCGAGGGCATAATTATTTTTAGTGGTCGAACCTTACCGGCAGTTGGTTTCCCCAAGCCGGGGATACGAAGGCATTCTACCGTCAGGGAAGTATCAGGAATCGCAGCCAGGATTTGCGCTACATTCTGTTTATCGTCAGTAATTTTGTCTTTGATCGACGGTTTTGTGCTCTCTTCGACTCCAAAAACGATGATATTTTTCTCACGTGATTGTCTGTCGGCCATCTCCTGTATTGCTTCCTCAATGATGTCATCATGGGAGACATTTTGTTTCACCCCGATCGATGATTTTAAGTCTTCAATCTCCGTTTTTAAGGACGATATTAGGTCTTTAAGATCAAAATGATTTACAGTCTTTACATACAAAAATTAGTGATCCATCTGATGAAAGAAGGGCGCTGGTATCTCTTCTATCCAAGGTAGTGCACGTGGTTATGGTTACAAAAAGAGTCATTTGCGAATGATCCTCGTCCATTGTGATATGATGTATGTAACTTTCGTTTTTGAGTTGTTCAATATAATGGCTGATTAATGTTCGTGTGTTTGAGCCTCTGCCTCCTTTCTACACCTACTTCCACGCAGACTAAAGAAAGTTTACCAACATGGTGTGAAAAGAATACCGTCATTTATCGCACTTGATACGCGTGGATTTGGTGCATTTTTCTCCACATGCAAAACACACTTTGCAATTAATAATAGACATGTTGTCCAATAGGATGGGGAAATAAAATGTAAATGTAAACAATGCATCCGATATGTGCCATCGACTACGATACCAGAACGCCTTTAGTCACCATCCAAGGCACCCTGACAGCAGCACGGTTCGTCACAGAGATTCTGCAGCCCGTATTACTGCCCTTTCTGTACACCATACCCCGCGCAGTCTTTCAGCAGGATAACGCCAGACCGCACACGGCAAGCATGAACACGGCATGTCTGCATGATGTCAACTGCCTGCCATGGCCCGCAATCTCCATGACCTGACACAGCAGGTTCACCAGGGCAGACGTACCCCAAGATGACATTCGCCACCTGTATGATCACCTACACCTGCGGCTGGAACAAGGCATCGCCGCTAGAGGTGGTGCCACAACCTACTGATGCCCTGTACAAACGAGTGCACGCCTTGGCTCCATAACGTAATAAAGGTGTGTTCAGATGTATCTCTTGCTGTATACCTACTTTTGGCTCATTCGGATAACTCCTTGTGGGTGGGGCAATTTCATTGCAAAGCAGTGTACATCCTACATAAATATCCTTGCTGATCAAATTCATGTTGAAGGCGTATCCCAATGAAGACAATGCGCCATGCCACGGCGCTCGTATTGCGTAGGAGTGGTTTCAAGAACACGAGGGAGACTTTACCTTGCTTCGGTGGCCCCCACAATCACCAGATCTCAATCCAATTGAGCCTTTATGACACCAAGTTGAAAGAGCCATCTTCTGGTTCCACAAGCATCAAATCTCACACAACCGGACCATACTACCCATCAGGCATGGTCTCAGATGCCTCGCATCACCTTTCAACACCTCGTGGAGTCAATGCCAAGAAGAATCGCTGCAGTACTGAAGGCGGCCAACGAAGTACTACTACTGATGGGGTGGTCATAATAAGCGTGTGTGTTTAGCTTCAAATGACTTGGATTCAAGTGTGAAAGAAATGGCAAAGATGAAGTTATTATTTTAAAGTAAATAATAAAATGTCTATAGCACGACAATTTGCCTTAAGGGGGCGTTTCTTCGCGATTCCGCTTAAGTGGCTCAATCAACCCTTTAACGGAGCGATTCAGAGAAGTCCTCCAACTTAGTTTTCGCGGAAACTCGTACTTAAAGTTCAAGCCCGTTTAAAGCAACTATTTCCGTCGCACGCACAAACTGAATTACAATGCAAAGTTATGGGCTGCCGTGTCGTCGAAGAAGGTGGGTGAGCGAAATTCTTCACTTCCGTCAACATGACCAACGACACAAATCCAACTACAAACCACTTACAACAAAAGGAATTACTGAAGACGGGCAAACAACAAAAACAAAAGAAATTATTCAATCGTTTGAATAGGCGCCAACAAAATTCCGAGAAAACGAACTATTTCCATGCAAAACGCCGTTGACATTTCTCCTGGAACCACAACAAAACAAAATGGCCCATTACAATTAAAAATAAAATTCAATTAAAAAGGGAGGAAAGAAAAAAAAAAACAGAGCGAGGAGGGTCCTTTTCTTCTTCGTTTTAATTTTCCCTTTTTGTTTTTCTTCGGTGCAAAGGCATCAATCAGTTGGTTCCATCAGCACTTATTAGCGCTCCGGATCGAACCGGTTCTTTTTTTTTCTTGTTTCTTTTTTGTAATCGCCCATTGCAAACGCAACTTCCGTCGAGTGGTGTGGCTCCGATCGGCGGCACCCCATTGGCCGAAGACGAAGATCGAACGACTAAATTCCTCTCCAAAAATAAAAAAATAAATAAATAAACAAAAAGAAAAAAGAAACAACCCACGAACCTTCTACATCATCATCATCATCACCTGACTCGAGAAATCGGGGTTACGCCGATGTTTTGTCAACACACAACAAACCAATTGGCCCCTTGCCGATTCAAGCATCACGTGACATCCCTCTCGCCATCAAACCTGTGCAAGCCGCAAAAAAAAAAAGCGCGGGGGAAGTGACAACACAACATGTTGGACTGAATGATTATAAAGTGCCATGAGGATCTCGTTTCAATCTTTTATTTCTTCCATCCATCTTGGCTGGCTACAGTCCATAAGTTCCACAGTGATCGGGTTACGCGCGTTCTAAACCTCATTTGAAACGTCAAAAATAAGTTTACACATCGAATCTTTTTTTATTCGATCTGGAGTTTGATATCTCCACGCACGTAAAGATTCGATTTACAGTGCGTCTCAAAAGTATAGGCAATCAGGATTCGATTTACACAAAAAGTAGCGTATCGCTAGTCCCAAAAGTAATCACCACTGGCATCTAACACCTTCTGCCAACATGTCTCCAGTTGATCAATCCCCTGGCTGTAAAACTTGCCGGTCTTGGACTCAAAGAAGTCCGTGAGTGCCTTTCACAGATCTCTATCATTGGTGTAGGATTTTCCCCGAAGATGTTTGTCCAGAGAATGGAAAAGGTGATAATCCGTTGGAGCAAGATCTGGTGAGTAAGGTGGATGACACAAAGTTTCCCAGTCAAACCGCTCTATGGTTTCCCTGGCCACCCGCGCCACATGTGGTCGGGCATTGTCACGAAGGAAGAGTACCCCTTTGCGATTCACCAATGTTGGCTCCTTCTGCTGCAATGCATGTTGCACACGTTCCAACTGCTGGGAGTACAGGTCCCCAGTGATGGTTTGGCCAGTTGATAGCAGTTGGTAGTGAACCATTTGGCGTCTAGTCCATCAGACACACAAGACTAAGGGGTTCATCAGAAATGGCAAATTCTCCGGACTTGAATTTCTAAAACCAATGCCTTGCGGTGCGTTCATTCACATCTGTAACTTTTTGGCCCAGTGTGTTATGGAAGCCTGGCTCACGGACCGCTCATGTCCTCTTCAACTGTCGATTGTTGTACTCCTTCTACCACTAGTACTCAGTGTAATTCATTTGGAATTTATTCTGGAAGCGTGAACCTCGTGAAAGCACTAACGCAAGACACTTGATGCTGCTGCTGACAAGCCCACCTTGAAGTCATAAAGCAAACAACAACTAACTATCTCATTCGTCTCCATTTGTCTTCACTTCTGCACGAGATGTGATTGATGTGAATGTCCAATAGCCCTGTATTTATACAGGCTTACCTTAAGATTTTGGACCACACTGTACACTCATTTGCATATCTTCTATCACTTCCTTTTATGGCAACATAAAAACTGCAACAACTTTTGTGGTTACCTAGTACAAGCGTTCTAAAACATATTCAAGTGTGCTTGGAAAATATCCTTTTTTCTCTTAAAATTATTCAATTTAGTTTCGATGTCAATACAATCCAGTATAAAAATTTTCAAAATTCAAATTTTCAATAAAGAACACACATGAGTAAAAAGTGTGGCGATGCGTTTAATAGGCGTATTAAATTTTAAAATAAAATGCAAATGCTACATAATTAAATGAACGCGCCGCCAAACTTTCCTCTTTTCTTAATATTTATTTTTGGACTTTATTTTATAATTAACTTTTTCCCAATTATCAGGAATTATAAAACAAAAACAAAACCCAACAAGTTATTAATCTCTAGTTGTTATCATTATTCAGTTCATGTAATTCGCGACGATTTCCAACGTGTAGCGAAGAGCAGAGTCGTGGCTTCATTGATTCTGGCAAACAAAGTTGCCAGAAGCATAGTATTAAAGGGGCCCCTCTAATACTATGCCACAAGATTAGAGATCCAGAAAGAAAGAAATAGTCACTGAGCGCCATCTATCGCCTCAACGGCAAACTCGATGTTGTTGAAACGAAAATAAGTCGTGACGTCTTTATATACTGTTCTTTTTTTGTTGGTTTTTTTCCGTGTTTTTTTTTTTTTTTTTTAAACTTTTTTTCTTTCTTTCCTTTTACTCATTGACGGATTTAATCTTTACGACTGAACCGGGCAACATTTTCAAAAAGGTTCGACCCAGTCTTTATTGTTGTTGACATCATTGATTTCTGCCAATATTAAGCCCTAAATTATGACTCCGCATGATGATGTAATAATGTATGAAATTTTCGCGCTCAGGCTTTGAATCGTGACCACCGAGAGAGAAGGCCTCCGCAATGAAACTGAATACATTGTTACATCATCATAGATAGTGCAAATTCAGGGCTTATTATTGGTAGAAATACGAATAACAATGCACTATCTATGTGATGTAACAATGTATTCACTTTCATTGCGGAGGCCTTCTCTCTCGTTGGTCACGTTTGAATAGAGATGGTGTTGGTTGTTTACCGTCAAATTTTGACAGGATCTATCTAGTAATTAATTATTATCCAAGAGTAATGGCTATTTGAAGGTATTTATTTTCTAATCATACAGAAAAATGGACCCGATAACACAAGTCCACACTCATCATCGTGCACCTATGTCTGATAGCCATTCAGTCAAGTATAAGAAAAAAATTTTGAACATTAAAAAAAAAGCTGTAAATAATTTTTTTAGCTCTCATGGAATTCTAGGGACTTTCATTGGCAGTAGAATTTCAACAGAAAGTTATTAAAGTAAATATCTTAAATGTCACCAACAATGGTTAAACGTGCAACAACAATGCAAAACTGTTTCAGTTTTTATCACTGTCTATAGATATTCATGGTCATCGAGCTTCGGCCATTTTCCATTGTTTCGAGAAGCTAAAGAAAACAGATCGCGCCAGGTGCCGCATAGATCGAATCAGGGCCGACCGTGACCTGCGATAGAGGTTTTTCATTGAAACTGAAAATGAAAGTAAATTTTCCGTCTGTCGATAGGGCGGCGCTGCAGGCGTTTTGGGGCCGAATGTACATGCAGCGCCACTTTTCAATAGAGTTCCCGCCCTATTGGGAGCTAGAAACTTTAGCTTCATTTTAACAATGGAGCTCGATGATCATGAATATCTATAGACCGTGGTTTTTATCCTATCATTACGCATGCGCACAAAACAATTTTGAATTGTAAGTTACCGCTAATTAATTGTAATAATGGACACGAAAACTAAATTTGACAAATCTACAGACCAAGACCTTTCATTTAAGACCAAAATGAAGTTTATAGGTGCAGTAGTTTTCACCAACGAACTGTCGAAAGAATCACTCAACTTAAATACAGGGTGATCCAACAGTGTATTACATTTTTTTACATTGTTAACGACATTTTCAGTGTTTGCTTTCCAGCAATTCAATGCTTTCATAAGAACCACAAGGCACGCGCAAACACTGAAAATGTCGGACGAAGAAGTAGGAACCGCGATTCGTCGGACCAGGCGACCTTCTTCCACTCATCCAGTGTCCAGTGACGATGTCTATGCAGATGTGCCCATAGCAGGTGCGCTTTCCTATTTTGCGGTGACAGCGACGGTACCCGTACAGGCCGCTTGTTGTTAAACCCAGCTCGGTGCAAGGTGTGCTCCGAAATTGGTTGGGATGCTCCCTCATTAAACTGCCCTGCAATTTGCTGAGCTGTTCCCGTCCTGTTGCTGTGGATGATTCGTGCCAGTCGCCTTGGCCCTGGTTCGTTCTGAGTTGTTTTTGTTGGAGGTTGTTTTTTGGCATAACTGCCATTCACAGAATACACTTCAATAACTCGATTGTGCATGCTGCTCATTAACTTTTGTAATTTTTCAGTTGAAAGTTTGTCCCATGCGTCACAAATGGCAACCTTCGAGTCGTTGATGTGGTGATGTTGATTTTTGTGGCCGTAAACTATTTTTACCAGCATACCCCACACATTCTCGAAAGGGTTAAAATCGGGGGATCTTGATGGCCAGTCAAAAATTTTAATCTGCTGCTGCGAAACCATGTGGTGATCGACTTTGACACGTGCACAATCGCCAATTGGGGCCTTCAATCAAGGGACCAAAAGGAATCAGATGCTCGTAAAGTAGCGTTGTCGTCCATGAAGAACCCGTCACCATTGTAGGATGGACTTGATCTGCAACAATGTTCAAGTAGTCTTTGGCTTTCACCCGACTGTCAAGGAATATCAGAGGACCCTTGCCATACCAACAAACATGGCCCATACAACGACACCTCCTCCTGCAGCTCGAACTATGTTCACAACACATGAGGGGTCCATCGCTTCATGGGGCGGCCGCCAAATTCTCTGCCGGCCATCGGTGCAAATCTATGTGTAACGTGACTCGTCCGACCACATCACCTTTTTTCAGTCGTCTACTGTCCAGTCACACAGTTCTTTACACCACTGCAGGCGAACTTTCCGGTTTGTTGCTGACACCAGGGGCTTTCTCACTGGCATGCGACTTCGACCCTCGGCGCATTGTTCTGGAGAAGATGGATTGCGATGATCCTTCATTGAAGTCTGCCGTCAGTTGCTCCACTTCCGACCTTCGGTTTTGCCGTACAATCCGTCTCAGACGACGTCGGTCCCTTTCTGTGTTGATCGTTTTTGATCCGTTTCGACAACTCTTGTGGATTCCGTTTCCACGCATTGAACACCTGGGAGACCTGACCTTTTGAGATATCGGTCAGTTGTACTGTCCTGGAAATGGTAGCTCCAGCTAGACGGGCTCCCACAATAACTCCTTTTTGGAACTCAGACAGGTCTGCTGTTTTAGCAATTTACTCAACTTGAGCAGCTGCAGCTTGTTCCTACCCTGTACCTGCAGCTTAGAACGAGCATGTAGCTCACATGAATGCATTCATTTGCATATGACAATCGTTTCTGACCTGTGACCCCGCTTTACATATCAGTACAGCAAATCATCACGGGTTTCTAATTCATTATAAAAAGGACTTCCAAGATACTTGTTAATTATGAATTTACCGGACTTAAACATCCTAAGGTTGAAAAAAACCCACTATACTTAGAAGCGTTTATGTTCTCAGATGCCACCTTAACAGTTTAGGACTGTTCGATTTCCAAAGCGAGAGAAAAATTAACAATCTGATTACAACAATTACAGGGTGGTCCAAAACATCTCGAAAAGGGCCGCCATCTTGAATTCCGCCCTGGGAAGCAGGTCACAAGTGGAAACTGGATCTTCTATTGTTTGATACGAGAGTTTTCTCAGAAATTCATTCCCCTTATCGGGTTTGACCTAACTGTCACGGTTTGGAAATTATCGCAAGGCAATTTCAAATTGAAATGTTCGTCATTTCGTTGCAGATGAATGAACATAGAAAATGGTAGGAACAAGACAAGAGCAAATTGAGAAGCGGTTGAGTCTGCCTCCTGTCCATATTCAAAGAAACAGTAGTGAAAGTAGTGATGTCCGTTGGATCCGGATCTCTGATTCGGATCTGATAATATCCGGATTCGGATCTAGAAATATCCGGGTCCGTATCCGGATCTCGGATATCAGATCCGGATTTCGGATATCGGATCCGGATTTCGGATCCTTTCGCTGGATGAGTATTAAGACTAATTAGGACTTAAGAGGACTAGGCTATCACTTAATAAAAGCTTTTATAAACTGCTTTCAGAAAAAGTTTGCATATACACAATTTCCTGTCTAGGATCCGATTTTCGGATCTCGGATCTCAGATCTCGCATCCAAGATCCGGATCAGATCTCGGATCCAAGTTCCGGATCTCGGATTTCGAACCAACATCCGGTTCTCGGATCTCGGACCTAGGTCCGAAAAAAAGATCCGGATATCCGGATCTTGACATCACTAGTGATAAGCCATGCGATGTTCGCCCCAAAACTGCTACGAATGGCGGCCTTTGCAAAGAGCCTGGTCACTTATTGGTCCATTTTAGGAACTTCTAAAACCCAAAATCTCACAGATGTGCGAGTGCCTCGTGACGGGACTAAACGCTTGGTCTACCTTTCTTCAGACCATTATCTACGCCATTCCGTACAGTTTGCTCCAAAATCTAGTTTTATGATGCCGGATGAAAACAAGCCCACAGATCTGCCAGCCACCATTTCCTCCTTCAAATGAACTTCATTTCCATTTCAGTGAGTTTCAAAATCCCATTTCCAACAACACCGCCCTCCATCCTCAACAAACTTCTTCGTTTCAGGGTTCATTCCACTGCTTTTGAAAAACCAAAAACAAACAAACAAGCAAACAAACCAGGAAACCCGACACCCGATCAACAAATTTCTTTCTTCAAATACAATTCCCTTCAAAAGCAACTCTAATTCGCTTTACGTCACAAATAGCCGCCATCAATCGTCGTCCCTCTTCTTGTCCTTCAATTTTTTGTTACTTTTCTTTTTTATTTTAATCGTGCACATCATAATAAATGTCAACTTCGGCACGATGGGCCAATAATTTATTCCTTTCGAGGAAAGCCTTTCAACCCGTTCTTCCCGCTTCCATTCCGGTTCGCATCTCTTCCTGGCACTGGTAGAGCAATGCCACCTGGCGACGGTCACCGACAACGCAAAAATAGGCCGTGGGCAAATGACGTCACACACAACGCTATCTAGCGACAGATCAGCGTAACATTTTTTTTTTTTTTTAACAGCTTCATCACTCACTGCGGAGAAGGCAGAGTGCTTAAAACGAGGCCAACGAGAGAGACTTTTCTCCCATTTAATGTTTTAAAAAAAACATATAATTTTTTAATTAACTTCAAATATACAAGACAATTTTTGAGGCAGACGATTAATAAATTAAAAAAAAATTTCCTCATCCAAACGAAATTTCGTCTTCAAGAATAATTCTTTTCTCTTGAAGAGTCCAAATTGGAGAAAACACTTTTCTGATTTGGAAAAACATATCACATAAATTTATATTAGGAAAAAAAATGTAAAAAAATTAAAAGTAAACTTTTCTGAAATTTTGTACAGGGCGAGTCAAAAATCGCAGTACACCCTGTTTTTTCGAAAACCTTGCAGGAATTGGGAAATCTGAATATTCCAGTAAAGTATGGGTGAGATGGTCTATCTTTTACGGTAAGTACCGAACATGGCCGCCATCTTGAAATCGGCCATTTTGAATCTAAGTCAATTTTTTTTTAAATATAAAGGGGATCGTGTGATATATCAAATAACATGAGCATTTTCTGACCATTTCATTCCTGTAAACAGATTTGAAGTCGCAGTTATGGTTCAAAAGTTACAACGCATTTTGTTTGGAATTACAGACTGGACTGTTCTCCATAAAGGAAGACAGTCATTTAATGTGTTCAACATGGTGTCCCTCTTGGTCAAGGCTCATTTGAAGGCGCTGAATCCAATCGTCATGCACTCGCAGAAGGATTTCCGCAGAAATGCTGGCACACGCTTCTTCAATGCGTTGCTGGAGATGGTGCCTGTTGCAAAAGAGGGATCTTGTCAATGTTGCTCTAGGGCCCACGTGCGAAACTGCATACGTCTGTCTGGGTCATCCTCTGCTAGGTGCTGAGTATCTGAATCTTGAATGGATGCCATTGATGAGCATGAAGGATTCGTATGATCGATGACTGGCTGATTCCACATTCTGCTGACAAACGTAGTGTGCTGCGTTGTGGGCTCTTGATGAAGGACGCCAAAACCATTGTTGAGGTTGACTCGTTAGTAGCACTTATTGGACGGCCACTCCGTGTCCTGTCTGCGATAGCCCAATTGGTAGAGGCGTCGGCCATGAAAATCGAGGTTCCTGGTTTGAATCCAGGTCGCAGAAGTTTTCCTTCCATTTTTCATTCGAAAAATTATTACCTGTGTTTGGAGACAATCTCCAGTTTATAATTATTATTATTATTATTATTATTATTATTATTATTATTATGAGTTGTACTTCGTTGATGTGTGTTGGGGCAGAATTTGCCAGCCACTGACAAAATAACTCCAACCACCGTCGCAAGCCAAAAGTACACGATTTTTCCATTAAAATCGCCAGCTTGAAGGCGGTGATGTAGGGCACTAGCCACTTGATTGTTTCCTCGAGCGGATTCATTTTCTGTCCACGCATAAATATGGACTTTGCCTTTAGGAAGCTTACGACTGGGCTGCTCTTGACGACTACAGGGCCGTAGCCAGGATGTTATCTTGGG
>JAHWFO010040148.1:1197252-1286480 GCA_023313115.1 Rhysida immarginata
TGTTTAATATAATATCTTCCTCCTTTTTCATTTAAACTATTTTTTTTTAATTTATGTTTAAAAATAACTTTATTTATCATCAAATAACTTTTTATCAGATGGGCCGATTTGAATGATTATTTTTTTGTTTAATAGAACAAGTTTTTCTGGTGGTTCCATAATAAATTCATCGAGATGTCTTAGGTAGATATTAGAAAAAATAAATGTTTGCGATTGATTCACATGCATTGCCTACGGCGATCAGCTGTTTCTTGCCAATCCCGATATGGCGGCGCGAAGGCACCACTAGAGGGGAGGTCACTGCCAGTCTCTTATTTTCATTTGTCTCTGGTCACAGCAGCCGGGAAGGGGGGGGGGGGGGGGAGCAAGCAACTGGTCTGGCCTGCTATAGCCTAGTTTAGTTCCCAAGCTGTAAATAAAGGAGAAACAAAAACATCAATGTCGTCGATGGTCTTGAACACAGTAACACAAAAAACGCATCATAATCGGACGGGGCATATCTGATATGACACTCGAAAGTGAAACAACATTTCTACATGAAAATCACGTCACATGCCCATCTAGTTTTTCCACTTTATATACATTTCTTAAAACTTTCACTTTTGAAATTGATTTCACAAATTAAGCAATCACGCTTTTCCTACTTCACTTGCAAAAAAAGCTGTAAAGTGCGATAACCTCTGCAATTTGGACACATTTTGTACAAGACTGAATTAAATTATAGCCATTGATCCTATTTAAATGAAGTTGGTCCCCTCTGTCCTTGTTCGTCAGAACAAAATTTATTGACATCACAATCTCAAGAATAAACCCATTTTCTTTCGTCTTTTATTTTCCGCCCCGACTTGCCAATTGTTGATGGCGGAAGGAAATGCGAGTATTCGACGGCCGAGCCATATCGCAACAGGAAACCTATTGCAAATTACAACGGACGAGTTTATTTCCACGATTTTTTATATTAACCATGCTATCTACGCTCTATCCACATTAGCTTCCATAAAATCACTCCAAAATGCGTCCATCGACACGAACGCCAACTACTACTTAGAAAATCATCTTCAGCTAACCTAACCAAAACTGCAAATGAGGAAAAAACACAAAAACAAAAGAGAAATGGGCGGATATACGATTTTGAAAGCATCAATAAATGATAAAGGAAATGTTAAATTAATGCCAAAGAAATAAAAAGATTTCAAAATAATGTCGCAAATTCTGAATTGCGAGAAACACGAATGCAAGTCGGTTCCCCAAATACAGACACCGATTATTCACTTCGCTACTGATGTGGATATGAAACCAGCTTCAATGCATTTCAACGCCAGCATAACGATCATACACGAAATTTCGATAACGCATCGCAAACGTGAACAGTTGTTCTTCCTCATGGTGCAAGTGCACCCGTGTAAGGCAGGAAATGGCTCTTTGATTCGCCATAATCATAGAAGGGATTAATTCTATGATTATGGATTCGCTTACGAAACCCCGCCATACTATTCTAAAGCCCTATATATGAGAATTAATTTAAATATAACCTCGCTCCAGCTCTTGTTTCAGTCTAAATACGAAATAAAATAAAGACTACAGGTTCAAGATAGCACGTGTTATATCTTTCTTAATCTATCGCAAACGTTTATAATGCTTACTTGGAATTAGATGGCCGCAATCAAATGCGCAGGGACCCAATGGAATGGATCCCAACTAATCCCAGTAAGCGTAGAGCGCTTCTATCTTCACCGATTCGAAACGGCCTCCAGTCGTTTGAGTAGGGCAAAGTCTTAATCCCTGACATAATGAGTCGTTTTACCTTCTTCCTCTTATCATTTGCGAACATGTTTTCAAATACCCTATCTCGTCCCCCTTAATGAATAGTGCCCTTACCTCCAGTCATGTGCCAGAGCAAATGTTTACTCAAATTTTGATCTATTTCACCCAAGTGCCCGAGCGAGTGCTCCTTATTCGCCAACCTTCGATTTTCTATCTTGAAATTCACTCGGACCCAAACTACATCCAAAACCGAGAGCCTAATTCACTTTTCTCCCCACACCCCCACCCCCCACCCCGACCCCGGGAGGGGGGGGGGGGCATTTTCTTGGCAATGACCTTGCAATGATCATTTTCTTGTGCCAGCTTCTAAAACGACATAAAGAGTCTGCAACTATCACAAAGAACATAGAACAAATTCCCAAACATATAATTTAGACAAACGTGTCACAAAATGGGGAAAACATAGACTCTAAGTTTGGAAATCAGGAGCGTTATAATTAAGTCATCAAAAAAGACACAGCATCAGACAAATAGCTAAGGAGTTACAAATCAGTAAAACAGGTGTGTTAAACACCATTAAACTGAAATGAAACTATTGCTCCGAAGAAGTCAACTGGACGGCCTCCATCCACAACAAAACGTGATGACACTGCTCTGAGGCGAATTGTCATCAAAAAACGACATGCACCTTTTCCTGAAATAGCAGAAGATGGGTGTGGTGAAGTCATTGGCAACAATGTGTCAACTGATACGTGTCGACGGCGCCTTGCAAAGATGGATTATAAATCCTGCAACGTAAAATCAAAGCCACTTCTGACTGAAAAACAAAAACCAACTCGACTGGCATGGGCAAAGGAGCGTCAGAACTGGTGTGTTCAGAAGTGGAACACCATAATACCGGGTGGGCAAGAAATAACGTGAGGTGTTCAAAGCTTGCTAGCGGGAATTCTATTAGGCCAAATGCAGTACATTTTAGTCTATATACTTAGTGGAACATGCAGTTTCGATTTCTGCAAAAAAAAATAATAATAATAATACCAAAAGTCACCAAAGGGGGCGCTTATTTCAAGAAAACAATGAATACCTAATTGTCAAATGAACAAATACCGTACAAACCAACTTTAGTAACAACAATAAACAATGTTTTATTTTTAATTACAAATGTGTTTCAATATGACCACCAGTGTGCTGTTCCAATAGCTGCATGCGGTACACGACATTTTCTACGGCAGCTCGCAGCATATCTGCATTAATTAGTCTGATATGTAACGTTATTTGATCCTTTAAGGTTGAGAGGTCAGGAACATGTGCTTGATACACAAGGCTTTTCAAATATCCCCAGAACCAAAAATCACAAGGGTTGAGATCAGGCGACCTGGGTGACCATACCGTGGCAAATGCACGACTAATTATTCTGTTGTCTGAAAAACGTTCTCGCAAGATCTGCTGCACCTGACGTCCGATGTGCGGTGGCGCACCATCCTGCATAAAAATGGTAGAATCCAGACAACCATTTTCCTGCAATCGTGGTATCACAAACTTCTCAAGCATATCGGCATACCTGGCAGAATTGACGGAAAAAGTCACCGGTCCACGGGGACGGATTTCTTCAAAAAAGTACGGGCCGATGATGAAAGAAGCAGTAAAGCCGCACCATACTGTTAGTTTCGGTGAATGCATAGGAGTTGGCAGACACACTTGTGGATTTGATGCAGCCCAAATACGGCAGTTGTGGGTATTGATATCACCATTCAAATAAAAATGTGCCTCATCACTCCATAAAATTTGCCATGGCCATGCATCATCCACTTCCATAGGTGCTAAAAATCTCAACGAAAAGTCAGTTCGGGTACCTTCATCTCCAGGAAGCAATTGTTGAACAGGTGTGAGTGAGTTTATAGGGATAAAATGTCAATATCTTATGCAATATTTTCCTCACCGTCGAATATGGGAAATCTGTTTGGCGTGCTATTGCGTGTGCGCTGCTGGTACCCTGCACAGTAGTCATCTCCTGTTCCACAACAGCAGTTGCAACTTCTTCAACGTGTTGCTGCCTGATTCGTTGGCGTCCCCGGCCTGTTGCACTCCTAGATTCCCGGTAGATTCAAATCGTTCAATCATTTTCCGTAAGTTAGTTATGCTCATCGGTCCTCTTCGTAATGTTTTCAATCGCCGGAATTCACGAAGGGCAGCACTTGCATTGTCGCTATTCTGATAAAACAACTTGACTAATAACGCCCGGTGAGGCAGAGTAAGCGTCATCGTCAGGCCATTCGTTCAAGAATGATGGGAAATCCTAATCCTTGCCTTTTATTGTCATGATTGCTCAACACGGAACGCGCTTATGCAAATGTATTCATTGTTTTCTTGAAATAAGTGCCCCCTATGGCGACTTTTGGTACTATTTTTTTTTTTTTTTGGCAGAAATCGAAACTGCATGTTCCACTAAGTATATACACCAAAATGTACTGCATTTGGCCTAATAGAATTCCCGCTAGCGAGCTCTGAACACCTCACGTTATTTCTTGCCCACCCGGTATTTAGCGATGAATCAACTTTTGAGGTTTGTTTTGGAAGAGTTGGTCGCAAAGTGATTAGATGGAAGGCTGAAGAATACTTGCCTGATTGCGTTCGACGCAGCTCAGCTAAACTAATGGTTTGGGGATGCATGTCTGGTGTTGGCACTGGTTCTTTACAGATTGTTAACGGGACTGTGGATGATGAAAAATACCGTGATACTCTATGAACCTCACTTTTGCCATCTACTGCAAAACTGTATCCACGTCGTCGTCGCTTCATTTTTCAACAAGATGGAGCAATATGTCATACCGCTACTTCTACCAAACGCTGGCTTGAAGAAAGAGACATTCAAGTACTTCCGTGGCCTGCCAACAGTCCCGATTTGTCACTCATTGAGAATATATGGTTACAAATGAAAAAACGTGTTCAGATAAGGAAACCTCACACAAAACAAGATTTGGAGAACACTTTGATTGAGGAATGGTCTAATATCAGTCCTGAATTATGTACAAACCTTGTTACTAGCATGCCTCACCGTATTGCAGCAGTTATCAAAGCAAAACGTGACGTAACAAAATATTAATCAGTGATGGACTTAACATTTTGACAGTGGTCCTAACTTTATGACACACTGTTCCAAGCTTTGATGCCGTATAACTTTCTTTTGTTTTGTCATGTGTTAATGCTAATTTGTTCTATGACAGTGCCTGTATACTACTATTGTAATCCTAACTCGAAATGCCTGTTAAACCTTGTATTTTGCAAAAACAAAAATAAAATGCTTAGCAAGAAGATGAAAGTGCAGGGTTGTCTTAACATTTTGAAACTGACTGTATGATGCAGGAGTAATTTTAAATTTGAGAACTAAAGTTCCTAATAAACAACGGAAATTCATTTAATTCCTTTTAATGCTCAATGTTCACGTTAAAGTTCAAAGCCTTTTTCATGTTGACGAGACTTGAAAAATGGCGACGTCCTAGACAGATTGAAAAAGTATGGTTCACTGTACTGTCCTTCTTACGCCCGGTTGCAACAATGTCGGTTAAAACGGGTCTAACTTTCAGTTAGTTAACGGTTGGTTAAGTCCTTTAACCGGGAAATGTTGCACCAAGCCTAGTTAAATCTCAGTTAGCTAACTGAATGTAATACGAGTAACGAGGACTGTGATTGGTTCGTTTTGCTCCAATTAAACTTTCAGTCAACATAGCTGATTGTTTTCAATTAGCTATTTGATAACTAGATTATCCAAATAGCGTATTGATTTAGCTGTTTGATAAATAGTTTATCGAAATTGCTATTTGAAATTTAGCTTATCTAAATAGCTTATCCATTTAACTTTACCAATTAGCTTATTTAATTAAATTATTAATTTAGCTTATCCAAAGAGCTTATACGAATAGTTTATCTAAACAGCTGTTTGATAATTGTTTTATCTAAGTGGTTTATCCAATGAGCTTTTCCAAATACACTGATTGGAAGAAAGTAATTGGACTTTCGATTTTAGACGTTTTGTCGAATATCTAGAAAAATACTTGACGAATTATCCTGAAATTTCAGGGGTGTAAAAAGGATGTTGCACCTCAAATATTTCAGCGAAGGTTTTCTCCCGAAGGCAAATAGGGGACCAGCAAAGAAGTGAACCAAAAAATAATGTTTGGAATCACCCTGTAAAAAATAACGCTGGTGAGAACGGAATCAACCGCGAATCGGTGCGGAAAATGACAACAGAGGAACTCAAACTCAAGCTCCAAAGATGGTCTGGGGCGGAATTTGCGCCAGTGGCAAATCACCCCTCGTTTTCATGGACCAAGGAGTCAAAATCAACCAACAAGTTTACCGTCGTGACATTCTCGAGGCTATGGTACTTCCTTGGGCTCGGCAGCATTTCGGCATTGGATCTTTCGACAAGACTCTGCACCAGCTCACAGAGCGAAAATGACACAGGAGTGGTGCAAGAGCCATTTTCCGGATTTCATCACGTCTGCTCAGCAGTGGCCGTTCTACGCGCCGGATCTCAATCCGATGGATTACAACGTATGGTCGATTCTTGGAAGCCAGGAACCTGTGCTAAACGCCACAACAGTTTGGAGTCGCTGAAGAAGTCCCTGCGCCAAGAATGGGACCGATTGTCGCCCAACGACTTGCGGCCCATTGCTGAAAATTTCAAGACACGTTTGGGGCTTTGTATCGCCGCCAAAGGAGCCCACTTCGAAACCGAATGAACATGTTATTACCAAGGGACCATGTTCTATTTATTAGTTGCCAATCGCTTTACTTTTCGTTTTTTGGATTAAAAAATTTGTACACAACGAGTTGCCATAATTTATTGTCACCCTATATAATGGTTTTCTCTTATTATAGGCTATATTCCAACAAACGAAAAAACACATTGTTAAAATCCAAGCTACAGTTCAGACCACGGTATGGTCACCGAGCTCCATTGTTAAAATGAAGCTACAGTTTCTATCTCCCAATAGGGCGGGAACTCTATTGAAAAGTGGCGCTGCATGTACAATCGGCCCAAAAACGCCTGCAGCGCCGCCCTGTCGACAGACAGAAACTTTACTTTCATTTTCAGTTTCAATGAAAAACCTCTATCGCAGGTCACGGTCGGCCCTGATGCGATCTATGCGGCACCTGGCGCGATCTGTTTTCCTTAGCTTCTCGAAACAATGGAAAATGGCCGAAGCTCGATGACCATGAATATCTATAGACCGTGGTTCAGACTATTATGATCAGATGACTGAGTATCCAGGGCTATCTTCGACCGATTCGGTATCGTTTCGTACTGGTTAAATTTCTCCTTACAAATTACGGATATATACTTAGAGAAGGACGAGACACAAGAACCCTGGCATTTATTCCTTACAAATTAGCATGATTTGCGTTTACATGCTTCTGAAATAAATGAATTTTCGGAATCAATTCCTAGACCCTTCTAAATCAATTTTTTCCTTCAACACATCTGTCCCAGCCAATGCAAAAAATGTAAAAAGTTATCTAAAGCAGAAGAGTAACATCCGAAAACTTTTCAGCCAATGAAAGCAAGAAAAAAAAATGACTCGACACGATCAATACCGGTGTTGGAGTTCACTTCGACCGCTAGGGTTATTGCGCGAGTACATCATCATCATCCATCAAAAGTGCCAAATGCTGCCCACTTCCACGTCCCGGGAAATGAAGCGTTATGAAATGCACGGGCGATCAATGGCCCAATCACGGCGGCGAACAGCAATAAATTATCGGTAATAGCTGATGAAGTGAAGATTGGAAATTCATTAGTCATGTTGCTGTCCGAAGCGGCACAGACGCGCTATAAATCAACAAAGGACGCGTCTCTCTATTTCTCTCCTCGCCAACCATCCCAACTTACTCGGCCATTCATCCATCCACGTCCAGTCTTCAAGTCCTTTCCGTCCTTCTATTAAGATTTAAGCTCATATCCATTGATTTTAGCAAGAATTTTGTATATAATAAGCGAATACTTAATCTCATTATCTTCCCCATGATAAAACTGTTCCATGGTAGATCTTCGTTCGTTTCAAATTGTGTTCCAGACTTTAAAAAAAACACGACATAAACCGAACGCCGTCGTCGAAAGTCATAATCTTAACTGTGGCATGGATGTTGTGTTTGTTCTTTTTAACACAGTCTACTACAGGGTGTCCCACAAATGACTCCCGGACTTTAAGAGTAAATATTCGGAAACTGAAATCGACAGAAGAATGAAACAAGTGGTATGTTTACTTCCAAAGCCGTAAAAATCTGATACAGAAGTTTCAAAATTAGTTACAAATGTTGCCAACAGGTGGCGCTACACGCTGTAGTCGCAGTACGGAGTCCGAGAAACAGGCTATAAACTGTCCTTTGCAATCACATCACAATCGACTCAAAATGAGCATCTTTCCAGCACAGGATGGGCGCAAAGAATAAATTTTTCAGTACGCTATGTAGAGCGCCACCTGTCGGCAACACTTCTAACTAAATTCTAAACTTCCGTATCAGATTTTTACGGCTTGGTTCATTCTTCTATCTATCTCAGTTTCCGAGATATTTACTCGTAAATGTAGGGAATCCTTTGTGGGATACCCTGTATTTGGCTAGCGTGGAGGTTATTGGGTAAATTTCCCTTCAAATTAGCCACATTGTCTATGCGCAACGTGACTTATGTTTGTCGATTTCCCCTTTCATCAGCGCTGCCTCTACAGACATAATACATTAAAGAATGACATAACCACGTACTGAAAGGCTACAATAGTCGCTGCCACATAAACCATTAAAATTGGGGTAATTCGTTATGCATTCAAACTAATAAAAGCGATACGCAGATACACTTAAACAAGTTGTTTGATCCACTCGTAATACATGCCTTAGCATTGAAAATTTCCAATGGTTCTACAGGGTGCGTTCACAAAGTTTCAAGACTGGTCTCAGAACGAAAATATTATTAAACAGTTTTGTACAGCGACCCTTGGGCATCAACACAACGCTGCCAGCGTTTTTTCCATTGTTCATAGACTCCCTGGAACTCTTCGCACGGAAGACTGTCAAGGGACCTCGTCGAAGCTGCCCGGACCGCTGGAATCCTGTCGAATCGCTTCCCTTAATTCGGAGAAACAGAAAAAAAGTCGAAAAATGGAAGGAAAAATTCTGCGACCCGGATTCGAACCAGGAACCTCGACTATCATGGCCGACGCCTCTACCAATTGGGCTATCGCATTTTCCTTCCATTTTTCAATTGAAAAATCATTACCTATGCTTGGAGAGCATCTCCAGTTTATAATTATTATTATTTAGAAAAAAAGTCGCTGGAAGCTAGGTTGGGGCTGTAGGGTGGCTAGGGCAGTGTTGCCACGTTTAAACTTGGCCATGTTTTCGCCGGCAGCGAGCGATGTGTGAGAGGGCGCATTGTCGTGGTGGAGAACCCAATTGTCTTTGATCTCCTGGCGGACGCGGCAGACTCAATCCTTCAAATGCCGGAGCATTTACGAGTCTAAATTTTTGACGCACTCTACGAGTTTTCGAAATGGGGGGGGGGAGGTCACTGACACGCACTCATGCCACTAGCGTTCTGCTCACTCCAGCGTCTCGGAAGTAACTGCCGCTGGTGCTGTCGGTTAGCTGACACCCCCACTACTTCACCCTGTTGGTGGAACCGGTCTGCGCGCCCTCCCCTACTCTGGAAAAAATCAATCTTGAAACTTTATGAACGCACCCTTAACTGACGCTATAATCGTTCATGGCTGTATTACTTGCCAAATCTTAGTACAGGGACTCCTCGCACTTAAGACAACTGGTTCCCGGAAAGTATGTTTTAAATTGAAACATCATTTTTTAAGAAAATTTTTTTAAGGATATCGCATTTTTATTTTTATTTTTTTTGTCATAAGTGCGAAACAAATGTCGCAACATCGAAGCAGTGGTGGGAATTTATAAATGACGTAAATGTGGAACGTCGTAAGTCGAAATTTTTTAAGGGTGGTATTAGAATGGTACCATTACAGCTTGTGCTGTTGTACCCAGGGTCGGATTGGCTATCAGAGGCTCGGGATGCGATCTCAAAGTAATCTCATGTGAGCTGGAACGGACCAGGGCCAAGGGGGCCTGCGGTAGGGGGAGCGCGGGGTGCATTCGCACCTTGGTATATGGCCAGTCCGACACTGGTTGTACCGATTTGGACATTTTCGAACCTTTCCGTAATTTATCCCATATTTATCGATTGGTGAAAATCGATTTTCAAGATCTGATTTACCTTTGAGAAAATAGTTACAGATGAACGGACAGACAGACAAAATCCTCCATCATAAAGCTATCAGTATTTACAAGGAACAGTCCCGAAGTGCCAATCTTCGATTTCCACTAAATTTGATATTTAAGTAGTAGACAATGAGTTGTACCTATAACCAAACTTTTAACTGCTGACATCAGTCCATAGGGGAATTATAGCCCCTCAAAAATCCTCACAGCGCGCGAAATTCATAATCAGTTTTCCTCACTTCGATATAGAAACTTATGGAAATATGCATGGTTCTGTTATGGTTACATTGATTAACCCCTAATGAGTTTCAAAAATTTACCTCCTCTGACAACTGTTCTAACTTACCATTCATTTTACGTTCCCTGGTGTAAATTATCGCGAATATCACTTTTGCTCTAATTACAGTGCTTAAATCTCGTCTTAATGTTTCGCTCAATTGTATACGCCTATTTCACAATTTTCATATGAACTCAATTAAACCAATTTGAATTTCGTTACGAGACTTAGTTTTTTTGTCGTTACGAGAAATTTTTCATACGAAAACGAAAACTTTTACGTCACTTCCGTTAAGTGTTTTTCGTAGCGCACGAGCATGTCTGTATAGAGAACAACCATTCGTTATTTAGATGTATACGCTCATGCGTACATATTTTTAAACAACGAAATGGTTGTTGTCTGTACATCCATGCCCGTGCGTTACGAAAAAACTTAACGGAAGTCACGTATAATTTTTCGTTTTCGTACCAAATATTTCTCGTAACGAAAAAAAAAAACTAACCCATTACTGTCTACTACTTATATATCAAATTTTCTTATTACTTACGCTGATATGAAATCTATATGCCCATATGAAACCAATTTGATGTCAATAAGCCTTCATATCAGCGTTAAGTAGAAGTAGTTGGTACTGGTGTCCGGTCCAAAAATAAAAATTTATAGAAAACCCCTCAGCGTTTTGTTTATTTTTGAGACCAACTGAAATTCAACTCATTTTTTCGGGGATATCTTTCCGAATTTTCACGCTATTTGCTTGGGATTTTTCTAAGAGTAGCTCTATACAATTGGCTAATAAATTATGCAAAAAAACATTTTGATAACGCTTGCGCATGCGCAGTTAAACATTTAGTAAAAATACTCGTATTTCATCAAATATTTAATATTGTTATATTCTGATTGCAAGGTGTCGTCTCTACTGTAGTTTGTCAAGTTTCCTGAAAATAGCACTGCATTGGGTTGAAAACCCTCCATGTTATAATCAAAAACTTACGAAAAAATTTCATTTTTTTTTAAAGAAACCTTTATATGTCCATGAATATACGTGCTATTCTCATACAAATGACACAGATAAGTAAAAGAATCTTCCTAATGCTACAGCTACAACGCATTTCAAGCATTATTTTTTACAAGGTGATCCCAAACATTATTTTTTGTTCAATTTGTTGCTGGTCCCCTATTTGCCTTCGGGACAAAACCTTCGAAGGTGTAACATGCTCTTTACACCCTTCAAGTTTCAGGATAATTCGTCAAGTATTTTGCTAGATATTCGACAAAACATCTAAAATCAAAAGTCTCCGATTAATTTTTGGTAGACAGTATACGTATTGTTTTAATTTTTAAATAAGTATTTTTGCTTTCATGTTCATTAAAAAAACAAAATCCTGAAAATTTACTTCAAAAGAGTGGGGTCGTTTTATAATCGAAGTCGTCTTATATTCAGGGAAAAATGGTACATCTGAGCCATTAAACATCTGTTATTTATTCTTTCTTCTGTATTAAACAATGTGGAAAAGCGTTTTCATTCTAAGGCTTGGGTCACACTGGCGTAAAACGCCACGTAAATACGCCGACGTAACGACGTCGCCAAGCGCGGCACCATGCTATTTACCGGAAGTGACATCACTGGCGTCGTTACGTCGGCGTATTTACGCGGCGTTTTACGCCAGTGTGACCCTAGCCTTATTTCTACAGTCTCAACACTTTTCAATTTTTTTGTTATTCCTGATGACAGCCTCTGGCCGAAACATGTCGATTCAATTACCTTAAAAAGTAGGAGTTGCATTAAAAATTCATCACTGGTATTAATTTAGCAATCAGTAATAGAAAACCCATAGCCTTATCAACTTGGCGGTTGATAAAAGCAAAGGACACAAAACCGGCTAAAATAAAAACCATCAACATGTCAGTGTGAGACTACAGAAGGGACAAGGCTCCATAACGAACCTTTCTCCTTTAATAATGCAACGGAGCGATTCCAAGAAAATTTAAAAACCGGTAGCTAATTTAATGGACAACGGTGAATATCCTATCCTTTTCAAAGCGATTTTTTACAGTTAATGCATTCTAACCAGGTTCTAGAGAATTCCGAGAAGAAGAAAAAAAAAACTCACTCGTCTTGCGCATTATACGCGGTGGTAATAAAAAAAACAAAAAAAAAACATGGCACTTTTGTTTTTCCTATTCCATCACCTTTACAGAGCACTCTTCCTTCCTTGGTGCGCTAATCCCAGAGGATCCCGTCCAAATCCTCTACGAAGGATGAAGAGGAGAAAAGCAAACCGAAAAGCGCTCTCCTACTTCCTTCCTTCCTTTCAATTGAATTTCTCGTCACGTTTAATTTTTAGCATGACATTTAATGGCCTTCTCCTTAATGGACAAGTGTTCATGAGCGATGCATAGATTCGGAGAAGTCGTGTGGTTTTATCCCTTCCTTTAATAAAGCCACTCTACTACAACTGATAAATCACGCATTACGAGTTTCATTGGATGAAATGAAAATTAATCGGTTAGTTAATTTTGATTATTTTTTCAATAAAAATTATCTTAAAGCACGTTCAGTGTCTTTAATAAACGTTCGACCGATTTCAAACAGTCTCGAATCGATGCTTTCCTATTATCTTACTACCGCTTTACTTGCCAATAAAACTGTTGAAATTTCGCGAACGTTTAACGTTCTGCCTAAGGTAAAGTGGAATTTATCATTGAATCGAATCTAATGGAAAAGTGTTATCTTAAAGTGGACCGCGGGCAACTCGATAAGAAGGATATGAAGGGGGAATAAAATTTATATCAGATTCTTTTAAAAAATACTCAACGTTACACGTGGACAAAGTTTACTCAAAAGATACAATCAAGCCTCCTATAACGCAACTCGTTCGTACCGCGTTATGGAGATCCTCTTATAAGAATCTCACAAGGAGGCTCCGCGTTGATTAAAATAATATTAATAATAAATTCTACGAATAGCTTTCACTCAATTAAATATCCATGCAAAGTCATTCGATGCACTTCTCAAAATGTTCCGAGAAAAAAATTTCATGTATGGAAGTGTTTAATACATTTTGTAAGCAATCTAAATTTTCCAATCTGCTACGGTTATGTTTTTTTCTTCTTAAATTGAAAGGTTTTTACAAGTAAGACGAACATCTCGTTATTTTGAATTATTTTGAATAGCCAATTGAAATCTATGCTATTAAATTCGGAAATAACGAATTCAGGATAAAACGAACTGTTAACAAAATTTTCGCCCGAACAGCTCCAAATTTCATTATCACCAACTTCAGTACTTGCAGAAGTCGCACGAGGGCGTGCGAGTGGATGTAAAAAAATATTTACACCCGGTGTTGCTCGGGCTGTTTGTTTGATGAAATTTTGCAATATCTGAATTTGAATATAAATAAGAACACACAAAAAAATCTTTAATGACGTGTATATTCACTTTGGAAAAACGAAAAGAATTCTTTAAAATGCTCGCACTGGAATTTCGTGTCCAATTGAGTTTGCCTAGGAACATTCGACACTGCATCCTTAACATTTTAGAATATCAAAAAAAGGCTGTGAATATTGAATTATTCCTGCCTATATTAAAAATACTTCATATATGGAATATGAGAGTTGAGGAATTCTGTTAAGCCTCATCAACATCCTTCATCAACATGTAACAGTTGTATTCAGTCAGAGAGCGTGGAATCATGCCCTGAGGTGGTTTATATTGACAGTTTCAGTTTTAGCAGCAAGGACTGCTCTCTCACACAATCAGTTGAGATCTTTATAATTTTCTAATATATTTATGGAAACATTATCGATAACTTCTCTAAAGGAAGTACTGCATTATAAAAAACATATGAAAAATAAATTTTCTCCAATTATAAGCTCATTAGGGAAAGTATCTTCACTTTTCACCAAAAGCTTGAGAAGTTGTATTATTCTTATTTGTTTTAGAATAAGTTCTTACATCTCTCTATAGATTTTAATAAAAAAAAAAATTGATGAAAAAATATCTGAGGTATGGCGTGTAAAAAAAAAATAAATTAAAAAATCCTCAAAGAACATCCAATAATTATTCTTTAAAAAAAATAGTGATTTTTATTTATTTATTTATTTATTTATTACTAGCAGAGGTACCCGGCGTTGCCTGGGATAATTACACTTGTAGGTAAACAGAACAATCTCAAAAAATTAAATTATAACTCCCAATTGGTTAAATAATAACTCAATCAATACAACACAGAACAAACGGACTATCCATTCGACGAAAAACAGGAATTCTAGGTGATATACCGGGAAAAATGAAGATTAGACCAATTGTTTCAAATCCTCGACCAATCAGAAAGCCGAATGCCAGCCACACGCATCTCAGTTTTATATATAAGAAGATACACAGTTCGAGGCTAACAAGAAATACAGTGAAAAGGAAAAAACACTGATTGTTAAAATACAAAATGGAAACAATGAAAGTTACATTGTTAATAGACCTATCTAGGTCAGGTGACTTTTCAGTGCCGGAGCCTGCCTTTCTCGTTAGCCTCGTACACAGTTATACGGACGTCACGTAATAATGCACGTTCTTCCCCACGCATGCGCGTTCAAGCAACGCCACCCAAAGGCCTGTTTACTGAAATATCATGCATTGTTACATCATCATCAAAGGGCGAGATTTAGGCGTTATTATTGGTAGAAACCCCTAATTGTTGGTAGACATCCAATAATAAGCCCAAAATCTCGCCCTCTGATGATGATGTAACAATGCATGAAATTTCAGTCAACAGACCTGGTCTTTAGGTGGCATTGGTTCAAGCGACTACAGTACACGTTGTTGCCACCTAAGATACGATCATGGCGAAATGGAAAAATGTAATAGATTTACAAACAGAAGTTAAAGTATTTGATGAAATTGATCGTGGCAGTCAATCTAAAACAAAGATTGCTGAGAAGTTTGGTTGGTTGGTTTGTTTGGTATTAACCGCCTTTTCAACTGCCGTGGTCATCTGAGAAGTTTGGCATCCCCAAATCAACATTATCAACAATCTGAAAAAGTTATAGAGGGTTTGTTTCATCAGACACGTTGAACACTGCAAAAACATTACGAGGGGCTAAACATGAAGACCTTGATAATGATTTGCTACAATGGTTATACGAGAGTCAGCAACATTTCCGTCAGTGGGCCACTTTTACAAGAAAAAGCGAAGAACTTGTGCCAAGCTCGTGGTCTACCAGATTTTGATTGTAGTGGAGGTCGACATATCAAGCATGAAAAAAGTGTGGGGAAGAAATCAAAGTTCTTCCAGAAAGCATTGACAGCTGGAGAGAAGACTTTAAACTCACCACTGAACATATGCACCACGAGACATACAATATGGATGAAACAGGTACAGAATCAAAATTTTCTTTTTTATGGTTTAAAGAAACTTTACGTTTTATGTTTTAGGTTTATTTTAATAACTTAAAGTTTGCATGATTTTTACTTACTCATTTTTGTCTGCCTTTAAAAAAAAATAAAATAAAATAAAAAAAATAAAAAAAATCTGCTCCTAGAGGGGTCCTACATGGCAGCTCAAAAGGAGTGACAACAGAAATTTGCTACCCATGCGCCATCCTTTGTTGTAACATGGCATTTTTGCACCTCGCTATAGTGCACTGCACCAAAATCTCTTCAACTACAAGTCTAGCAATCACGTAAAAGTCGGAAGTTATTCGTTGAAATTCGGTCAAATTTTAACAGTGTACGCAAGTATACACTCACTCACCAAAGTCATGGCACACCCCTGTAATCAGGTTCCCTGTCCGTAATGAGACAGATCCCGCTGCTTGCATTCTCGGAATGCAGGCGCACAGGACTCCTTGACATCGCACAACCATTGTAAGTAAAACTAGCTGCAAAAATGGTAGCACGCCGAGAGCTATCCGCATTTGAACGGAGGATGGTTGTTGGTGCCAGACGGATGGGTGCCTCAATATCAGATGTACCCAACGGCCTGCAATTTTCCCGCACAACCGTTTTAAGGGTCTATCGAGAGTACACCCAACTAGGGGTTACAACCCATCTCGAACAGCGGACGGGCTGCCCACGCCTCATTGATGCTAGAGGTGTTCGCCGGGTCACCCGGTTTGCAACTGCTGACCGAAGGGCGACAGCGGGCCAAATCACCGTGCGGTACAACTAGGGACGTCCCACAACTGTGTCCGTGACGACAATTCGACGTACCTTGGCAGCTGCAGGCTTTGGGAGCAGGAGGCCACGATGGGTGGCATTCTCGACAGCTGCCCATCGTCGGCAATGCCTAGTCTGGGCCAACCAACATCGACATTGGACCGTTGAGGACTGGCGAAGGGTTGCCTGGTCCGACGAGTCACGGTTTCAGCTGCATCGGGCCGATGGTGGGGACCACTCAAACAGGTGGAAGCTCCATACAGGTCTGGGTGTTTTCTCGTGGCATGCAGTTGGTCCATTGGTGCATCTGACATCCACTCTGCGTGCTACTTCATACTTCATGCAGTTTTCTCACCTGCACCCCTTCATGAACTGTTTTTAACCCCGCGGGCGACGGCAACTTCCAGCAAGTTAATGCGCCCCCACACACGGCCCTTGCGAAACGCCAGTGGCTGGAGGAACATGCTACCGACTTCACAACAATGATTTGGCCTCCACGTTCCCCAGATTGCAATCCCATTGAAAATTTCTGGGACGTCATCGAAATTAAGCATTGTTGTAATTTGGTATTTTTGAACGTCGTTAGTGCAAATTAATAATGAAAATGTAATAAAATGTAATAAAAAATTTTCGACATAATGTATCGAGGTTTGACCACTGACCTACACTGCTTTGCAATGAAATTGCCCCACCCGCAAGGAGTTATCCGAATGAGCCAAAAGTAGGTATACAGCATGAGATACATCTGAACACACCCTTATTACGTTATGGAGCCAAGACGTGCACTCGTTTGTACAGGGCATCAGTAGGTTGTGGCACCACCTCTAGCGGCGATGCATTGTTCCAGCCGCAGGTGTAGGTGATCATACAGGTGACGAATGTCATCTTGCGGTACATCTGCCCAGGCCTGGTGAACCTGCTGTCTCATTCCCCCCCCCCCCCCTTTTGAGCAAGTTCTAGATCCGCCACTGCGTCCTCGATATGACGCCACCGTAATGGCATCTATGTATTGTAAATAATAAGAATAGATGTAATATAATACAGGGTGTTTATAATTAAAGTTCCAGTACTCAGAGCAGATTTTCAGGATAACTTAACGAAAGTATGGGAGAGTGAAATGTGCAATAAAAAATAGTTCACTCTTTCGTTAAGATATCCTGAAATCTAACCAAATTCGGATAGGCCGTTTTTGAGAAACTAGGATCCCCCAATGATCGAAATTCGATCACATTTCTGAGAAAAAAAATATATATGTGTAATTGTTCTAGCCTCAATTTTGCTTATTAATAAACTTTGAAGAATGAAAAATAGATAACACAAATATCCAAAATGCTTTGCATGACATTTCTGACACTCCCGATTCATTTCACCGCAATGATAACTTTGAAAATTTCTCGGAATAATATTTAAAGCAATCTAAAGGGATCTTTTAATATATCTATCGAATTATTATCTAAATATATTTATATTTAAGCTAAATTGTCCCTCCCTATTTCTGCGTCTCTCCCCCCGTCCCACCGTGGAAAATTCTGTTTCGGACCAAAAATCGATACATTTTTTGTTACTAAAGAAAGAGTGTTAACAAAATTTTTAAAAAATAAATAAAAATAAAAAACTTCAAAATTGGTATTTATTTTATTTTTAACTAAAAATATTACTTTCAAAGTGTATGAAAAAAACCTTAAAATAGCTTAGAAAACGACGAAAAGTACATAAAATGCTTACCTACTAATTATAGAATATTTTGAATACAGTTGGTTAATAACAATTTTTAAGCAGTTGTTTCTATGGAATAATGTATAGGTACAGTAAAGGTAGGCTACTTGGGGACCTTCAGGTTCTGAAATCAGTTCGTTGACTTTCAAAAGCCGCAGAGTATTTGTTATACGGTTTTCTAATGCTTTCAAATGAACATCAACAATGATTAGAGTTAATTTGATATTTATTATTAAAAAAAAAAAAAAAACAATAAAAAAGGCAATGCTACATGCGTTGACAAATATGCTGCACAACCCGTTCCTTAATGCTACCTTTTTTGAAACGCTTTTTACCTGTGTTAACGTGAACAAATACGCAAATAAAATATATTGTGCACACCTAGAGCACAGGAACTTTCCAACTATATAAGTTTCATGCTTATTCGTCCACGTTAACACAGGTAAAAGTATAATACGAAAAATGCGTTCCCGTATTTATATATAGATACTGCTCAGAATACGGGAACTTTAATAACAAACACCCTGTATTACAAATATTTACCCATCTGTTCCTGATAGTAATAAATAAATAAATAAATAAATAAATAGAAAAATCAAAAATAATCAATAATAAATAAAAGAAAAAGTAGGCTACGCCTTTCAAAACTTCAGGACAATTCTCTAATATTCTTTGCTTTTAGAGAATTATTCTTTTTGATTTGATAACGTCTTTATCCGAAACGTCAGCTTTTTTATTTTTTTATTGATTATTTTATTTTTGATTTTTCTATTTATTTATTTATTTATTTATTTATTTATTTATTTATTTATTTATTTCTTATCATTTAGTGTATTCCAGGGTTTTTGTGTCTCGCCCTTCTTCTCTACACCCGTCAATTGATATTAATATACTTCACAAATTCAAAAGTTGATTGAAAGTCGGGGGGATTGCGTTATGCTGCAAGAGGCTCTAGATAAAGTCAGTATCTGGGCCAAATGTAATGGGCTTCGTTTAAATGCGGACAAATCTTTTATTCTTTCCTAACAAGAAAAGTTGCCCCTTTTATTTATAGTTACAGCTTCAGTGATAAGGTATTAGAACGAAAGAACAGCACTAAAGATCTAGGAATGCTGATGCACTCTTCTCTCTCTTTTAATTTTCATGTAAACTCATTAATACTGGATATTTCCAAAAGACTGGGTATTTTGAAGAGACTAACGGCTTAATATTTTCAAACAGTATAATACGGTTTTAACACTGTATAAAGCGATTGTCGTACCTAAAATTACTTATTGTCTATGGATTTGGTATGACGGAAACAGTCAAGCCGTTCAAATACTGCAACGGAAGATCTTGAGTTTTAAAAACTTTTTAAAGAGACGTTTTTATATTTTAAATAATAATAATAATAATAATAATAATAATAATAATAATAATATACATTTAGAGGAAATTTTTAATATTAATACTATAGTTAAAAATGTTCTTTTTAATACTTTACTTGGAGTACTAAGAGGCCAAATGCGGGTTGGTGATTTATTAAATATTATACGTGTACGCCCGCAGTTATCCTTAAGGAATTATAATTTCCTAGAAATTTCGATAAAATGGAGAACAAATCTCTGTAATACTAATCCTTTATATAAGCTTCTTGTTAATTACCATAAATTTTTTAATAAGATAGACGTGTTCTCCATGCAAACCCCTAGGCGTAATATATTTTATTTTTTAATTAATATATTTTATCACAACTCCTACTCTTATATAGTAATATATTTGGTTAGATTTCATGGTTAGATTTACAGACTCTTTGGGTCTGTTTGTATAATATTTATTTTATTTTTGTTTTTTTTTGTTTTTGTTTTTTTTTATATTTATTTATTTATTTATTTATTTATTTATTTATTTATTATTATTATTATTATTATTATTATTATTATTATTATTTTTGTCATTGTTTGGTCTTGATTGACGAGGCTTTTCTTTTGCTGTGATTTTATTCTGTTGATTATGCATTTTGGTTGGGTTTTTTTTTGTTGTTTTTTTTCCATTTTATATGTATTTTCATTAACCCTGTTTTGGGCTGTGGCCTGTTGGGGGGCAACAGGGGTTTGGCCCTCTGGAATATCTGGTGAGTTTTCCCTGCTGTTGTCACAATTATTATAAAATTGTTATTTATTTAAAAAAAAATTAATAATAATAATAACAACAACAACAAACAAACAAACAAACAAACAAACAATAATTATATGCTCTGGATGAGCAGTTTTTATTATTGGATAATCGTTTGTTTGATTTGATTTGTTAAAAAAAAGGATTAAATTTAACCTCAAGATATTCAAATTGGCAATACTGCAGTGATGATGGGAAATTTGAACGAACTATTTTGGAGTCTGAACAAACAATTTTAAAATAAATCAAGTTACTTAATTATATGCATGCCATCATTGAGACGTTACTTTATAGGATTACAAGATAGAATATGCCGTATTTTTTAGAATAATAGCTGCCCCCATTTTAACGCCGCGGCGCAAAGAAGTTAAAATGAAATAAATGCTGCAGCTTTTGTTATTATTTTAAAGACAATTTCATTATTAACGTAAATGTAAGGCAATTTTATTAAGAAAACAAATAGAAATTTAAAATATTTAGCCATAATTTTTTTTTTTAAAACTTTAAAAAAAGTAAAAATGTGACGTAAATCACAATGAATGCATTTAAAACAGCCTTTAAATAATCCCCGCGCTCCAAAAACTTAAAGTGAAATAAACGCCGCGATAAATACGGTAAATAAATAAATTTGCAATCTTTAAAGGGGGAAAAAAATGACATCCCAACCTTTTCTCGCATTAATGACAGATTAACATATGTGCAATTCCAAATAAATAAATAAATAAAGATGATTTTCTCGTTGCTTTTTTCAGAAAAGTCCCTCACTCTCTTATATTAAAAAAAACAAAAACCACCCTAGAAGAGAAAGCAGCACTCACTTTTGCGACTAAGCAAAAACCCCTCGGAAAAAAAGAAAAGAAAAAAAAAAAACATTTTGTTCCCAGTCCGCTCACTTTCCGAAAAGAGCTTCCTTAGCAACGAACGCGGCGACGTCGTTCATTGGTCAGGGGCGTGCAGCCAATCGGCGAGCAGGCCATTTGCAAGCAAGGGGGTGGGGGCGAGTGGGGGTGTTTGAATGAAGTGAGGAACCATTCCGAGTAATGGGTTAACAACAAGAGAAGATGTGAAGGGGCACTCTCCTTGGAAAAAAGAAACCAAAATCTCTTCTTCCACCACCACCACATCATCATAAGCACACAAGCTTGGACGTTTCCTATTCCAAATTCAACCCAACTTCTCAAAACACACACAAAATAAAGAAACCAACAAATTAAAAATATTTCTCTTGAAAAATAAAATATACAAAAAACTAAACAAATAAATAAACAATTAAGTAAGCAAAATAATATCAATTCATAACTAGGCTTGTTGAAATGCACTCAAAAATCTTTATTCGAGAAGTAACAAACAGAATTTTTAAAGTTTCCTAATAGTGAAAGAGAAGGAAGCAGAAGCAGCAACAAGCCATCATCCATTCACCACCCATTGGTAAGGCAACACTCAATTATCCCGAAGGCCACTCGAAAAGCCTGGCTTGCTTTCTCTCTCTCTCTCTTTTTTTTTTCCCCCCCCCAATAATCTAGCTCCAAAAAGGGACCATAGCTTTATCGAATAGCCCATTATCTGTTGGAAATTAAACCAGAAATTAACAGCAAATAAATCTACATTTGTTATTCACAACCTTAAAAAATCCACTGACACATTTCTGACATAATAAATCTAATACAAAGCAGAAGGAAGAAGAAAAAAAATCCTAACTGTTAACTACATTAAAGCCTAATAGTCTTGTTCTCTTATTACATCTTATTATGCCACATTAGATAATCTCATAACGTTGTAAAATTATTTATCCATTTCCATTGTAAAATGGTTAATAAATGCACCCTTTAGTCGATACATAAATGAGCCTATAATAGATGATGATGATAATAATAATAATATTATGAAAATAATAAAAACATATCTGAGCCTTATAAGTACAAAACAAAAAATAAATAACTCCAGATATTTTTTTTTACAAGAAACAAAGTAAATATAACATAGAATAATAATACAAATATTAACAATCTGTTGGCCTAATGTTACAATATAATTTTGAAAGTACATACCAAATTAATAAAACCTCTTTTCCCACAACAATCAATGGAAGTTTTGAAAAAATAAAATAAAATAAAAATATTAAAAATAAAAAAAAAATAGAAAAAGTTAATCACATATTTTTATTTTATTTTATTGTTATGGGAAAAGAGGTTTTATTAAGTTGGTATGTATGTACTTTCAAAATGATATTGTAACATTAGGCCAACAGATTGTTAATTTTTGTATTTAAAACAATAATATGGTTTGAATGCATTTTGTAATAGTTGTGTTTTATGTATACAATTTTTTGCTTCATACCTTTGAGAAACAAAATATTAAAAAAAAGTTCTATGAATGATAATGACCTGTAAAAGTGACATCAATGAAATGAGAAGAATTCTATATACCTTATACATAAAGTGACTCGTTTTGTATATCCTCTTACATACAAAAATATATAAAGAATTTTATATTTTGTTTGTTTTATTTCATTAACATTCACAGAACTGTATTTAATATGCACATTCATTGTAATTAATTATTATTGACTTTCCGTATAAAATTTAAATTTAAAATCCATATTGGCAAATAATTAAATACTTTTGTAATTTTATCACAATTTGTAAATTTTTACCATAAAATTTTTTTTTTTTTGTCATTATTAATTGGTTGAGGAAGAAATCTTATTTAATTCAATAATGGGCCATTTAATCATGTTAATATTAAAAACCACTAATTATACACTCTTACACTTGCATTATTAAAAAAAAAATTTAAAAACTTGTTCACTATAAAAATCACTTATTTTACCCAATATTATCTATTGTAATAATATAACGTGCCTCGTTGAATTAATTTTGATTGATACATGTACCATAACAGCACTGAAGATGGCTCCAATGCCAAAACGGGTCTGCAATAAAATTCATAATGAAATAAAGGTTGTGTTAAAGAAACTTTAAGTTAGTGTTAATAGATAATTATCTCCCTGTATATGATGAATAGTATAGCTCAATAAAAATGAAATTACCAAAGTTAAAAATAAAAATAGTTAAGAAATAAAATGGCATTTAGTTAAATTGATAAAATGTTAATATCCCACAACAACAAAAATTAATTAATTAAACAAGTAATCCTTAAACATGCCAATAATATATTATTCAAGTTAATTGATGGAAAATAGAATATTATCTAAATATCAATTTTTTTAATAATTTAATTATAATTATCATGAATGTAATAAATGTACATAGTTGGAATTTGTACATTATTTCAGTTCAATGGTACCCAGTTGTTCTACATTAACATCAAATTTTGATTTTATGTGACATTCGCCTAAGAGCTGTAAAAAGTCTGGGTAACATTGAACTGAAATAATGTACAAATTACAAGTATGCACCATTAACAAAGTTGGAATATTGAGGTAGAATTTATTATAATTTTTAGTGATATGCAGTTGAATCTCTCTAAAACAAACAGCCATATAACAAATTTTTTCTTATAAAGAACTTTTACTTTAATCCCAACCAAGATAAAACTGTAAATCTTGAGTATTAAACATGCATTTCTGTATAACTTATTTTCAGTATAACAATTTTTTGGAAGGCCTCAATGACTTCGTTATAAAGAAGTTTAACTGTATAACATTTTCAACACAAAAAATAAGAAATCTAAAATTTAAATTGCCTTTTTATATTAGATTAAATTATATTTTTGAAGTTTTAAGAAACATGTTAAAGTTGCCTAAAGAAATTATTAAAATTACAATTTTCGATTGACTTTAAGATTGTAAAAGTTTTATAGAGATTTTGATAAAATCAATATTTAAATAATTTAATTTTAATTTAACATAAAAATGCAATTTAATTTCAGTTTTCTTGTATTTTTGTTTTGAGGTTCATTAAAATGTTATATATCACTGAAAATTATAAACCCAAGCATGTACACTTAATACATTCATGATAATTTTAAATTTTCATATAATGGAAATTATTAAAAACAGATATTTAGATGCCAATATGTACGATTCATTCAATATTTTTCATAAATACACTTATAAATATTTAATATTATAACCTTCATTGAATCATACATATTTAAAGATTGTTTAATTAATTATTTCTTTCTTGATGTTGTTGATGTATTAAAATTTTATCAATTAATGCTTATCGCAACCTCAACTTTTTCTCTATTGGCATTCACTTTCTTAGGAGCCACACTGATCTTGAATTTCGCTGAAAGGATTATGGAAAATATTTTGCCAAATCTTATTTGGTCCCTTGCAGTGAATCTTCCCAAGGTCACATTTAGGGAGGAAAAAACTTCAAATATATCCTCCAACTTCTGTCACACCCTAAATGAACATTTACCGGTATATTGAATAATAATAATAATAATAATAATAATAATAATAATAATAATAATAATAATATAAATCTTAAGGCTTCTCATTTAAAAAAGCTCTGCTTTCTTTGATCATTATTTATTTATTACAACAAATAAAATCCGATTTGGTTTAAAAAAAAAAAGCCTTTCTTATTTAGAAAAATTATTTTACAATAACTTATTTATTATGTAAATATACTGTGTGTATATAATTATTTAATAAATAAGTTATTAAGTTATACATATATTTAAAAAAATTTTCATTTCTTTTAAAACTTCATTCACATTAAAAAGTCAATGAAAATTGGATAAATAGTCCTTCTAAATTAATTTAACAAGAGTCCCATTTTTTTTTTTTTTTTTTTTTTTTTTTTATTCTCTCCTACATGGCCCACTTCCTGAAGTGACAGAGAATAATGACTACATTCAATTCCATTTCAGAAATTTTGAAGATGAGAAAATAAGACAGAAGGGCAAATCTGGAAAATTCCATAACCATAATAGCATCAATCGTTTTATTTTGTACTCAAAGGGAGAAATAAAAAACAAAATTATTACTAAGCACATTTTCCTTAATCATGTTTTCTCTCGGCACATGCCAGCACACATCAAATGCCAAAGTCTACGACCTATGACAGATGGAATCCAACCCAAAAGGTATATCATAAGCTTTTGCTTCAGAAACCCTCGTTCAATTCTTATAATACATTAATTTACATACAAGAAGGACAAAATATATCCCCATAAGCATTAGCTCTTCTTCAAAGCACCAGAGAAAGTTCATCCGCACTAAGATTTCCTGGATTTTTCCAGTCGAAATGCAGCATCAAAGTCTATTCCCCAGCTTTTTCATTAAAATTCCATTTAATGGGTCAAAATGCATTATTTCCTAATAAACAGTCCTCTTTTCCTTTCATTATTGTGCATGTTGCTTATCAATTCCATCTCATTTATAATTATATTTTTTTTTCAATAATTTATTTTTAGATGTGAAAAATATATTCTGTTAATGATCAAGAGTACATTTAAAAATTTCTTTCATTTCTTTTAAAACTTCATTCTGATTAAAAAAAAGTCAAGAAAAATAGTCGTTTTAAATCCATTTTAACAAGAGTCCCTGTACAGGACTTTCATATATGATGATAAAACCTTTATTAATAATAAATGCAAATTTTTAACAGAAAGTTGTTAAAAATTTTTCTTTACTGCATAGAAATACAGTAACCTGACCTGTAATAGAAATCTAGTATAGGACCCATTATCCAGAAATCTCTGGACTTGGGATATTCTGGACAATGAATTTTTCCATAATTTGAAGCAGTACCAATAAGTCTTATAATTAACTTGAACTATATTTACATTGTGTGGTGAAATTGATTCTGAGATTCGGTGCCCCAAATTACAGAAAAACCCCTTATCCAGAATATCCCAAGTCCCGAGCAGTCCGGATAAAATTTTTGGGTCGAGGACATTAAATAACCATTGGATTTTAACCTAGCAGGGGATCAGCTTATTGAGGCTTTGCTTGGTCTTCCAAGCTTGTTGATAACACAAGGGACAAACATAAACATCCATGCTTCACTGAAGAGTAACTTGTGAAATGTATGGGATGTGAAAAATTCTTGACTATTCTTGCAGTCCCTGCCTTCAAACTACAAAGAGTATTCAAAAAGTAATGCACCACAATTTATTTTTACACGAGAAATGCCATGCAGCTGAAATTTTGAACATTTCGCTTCGATAGCAGGAGTTATAATGGGGGATTGTCAGTGAACCTAAAAGCTTCATTGCGTTACCTCATCCACCCTACGGTATGGACTGGGCACCGTCGGACTTCCACATTTTTGGCCATTCAAGTCCTTATGTGCACTGTGAAAAAATGATTGTGTGAGCAGGATCAAGAATGGTACCGAGGGAAAATACATGTTCTTCTGTAATGCTGGCATAAAGCCAAAGAAACAGAAAGAGATTTCTTTGAAAAATTTCATTGGTTGTCATAATGTTTGGTCCGAGTTGCAAAGTTATGGGTGTGTTTCGATATACTCATGGACCTAGCGAGAGTTAACTGTGGCCAGTGAGCTAAAGTGAGAATCGCGACGATCATGCTATCGAAAAACGAGGAGGTAATCTTTGTTCAGGCGCTGTTTCACTTTTGGTTTTCGCTCTTTCTTCATGCGCTGTATCAGAGATTTCTTGTTTATAACCATTTATTTCTTGTTCAATTCCAACACTAACTATAATTTACTGTTGATGTTGTTGAAAGTAGACATCGACACGACGTATTATCATATTATAGCTCCACGAATACCACGATACCTGATCTACCCATACAGGATTGAAACGGGCTACCACCATCTTTAAACAAGCAGGATCGGTTCTCACGAAGCTGTACGACCTCGAATGCTAAGACTGTTTTGTGGGCCCGGGACTCCCTTCTCGTGAGGTTTTCAGCTCTATCGAAACAGGCGAGACCACCTCACGAAAACTTATCGAAACAATTCAGAGAGAGAGAACCCTACTATCGCGAGGTCCACAAGTCTAAAGAAACGCACCCTATATGTTCAATACTTTCAGAGACATAAATGCTGTGGTGCATAACTTCCTGAATGCTCTAACCAGCCCAAACATCACACAATGTTTCAGTGGCTTAATTGATTAGAGCATCTACATGGTTTCCTGATTTGAATCCAGGCTGTGGATATTTTTCTTATTTTCATCAGTAATTCAGCTGGAATCGAATCCACGACTCACTGGCCTCGAAACGACAAGACCACTTATAAATTACATTTTTATGCCTATAGAATATATATGGTATCCAAAGTTTTAGTTATTATTTTTTTTTAACCTTTGGCTCACTTTCTAAAATGTTCAAGACCAAAAATACTTCATTTTTTTCATGTAGAAATTTTCTGCCTCCACAATGCAATGAAATGACATCTCAAACTATTACAGAAATAATTAACTTGTTCCTGATACTAACTATTCCTGTTAAAAGCATAAATAATGATGACGCTGTTCGTTCATATTGGAATAAAAAATATAATAATAATTATGTCAGTTTCTTTTTGTTTTCTTTTTTTTCTTATATGTATCTGAAACTGATAAGACTGGTCCAACAAAGACTTGTTCAGACAAGACTTTTTCAAGATCATCAAGTCCATACTAGTTCTAATTCCGCTAAGGATTATGTTAATATAATTTAGAGAACAAAGTTTTAATGGAAGTTTAAAATAATAAGTTGCAAAGTCTCATTTCCTTTATGCATGAGGATTTTAAGATGCAAATGCAGTTCAGCATCATCACTTCTCTTATAATGTTTATTATTATATAAAATACTTGAGCAATGATTGATTCAGAGGATAATACATTTGTAATAAAAAATTGATGGGACCTCTAAAGAGCAAGTAGATGGGTGGGTGGATCATCATATAAACTGGGGGTTAAAAAAAATAAAATCACCTGCAGATCCTGTAAGATGTTCCGAAAGCGCTCCCTGACGTCGGCAAAGGGGCAATTGATCGACAGTCGGACCAAATTGAGCAGATGATCGCGGACGGCCAACTTCGATGCGGTTTCGTCGTCGTCATTGTTGTTGTCGGTTCGGTTCCCCGTGGCCGTGGCCGCCGCCGCCCAGCCGTCGACGGTGCGAGCGATTGCGTCCAAGGCGTGCGAGCGGGCGGCCGCCTCCCGCGAAGACAGCGGCATGAAGAGGCGCAGCACCGAGACCTTGCTGCCGCTGCCGATTCGCTTTTCATCGAGGGAAGATGAAATGCTACCGTTCTCGGCCATTCAATATCCTTAGCCCTGCAAATCAACACCGAAAATAATACAACTCTACGTATACCGATGCACACCAACGAGAGGGAAAGAAAGAGAGAGAGAGAGAAGGATATATTTAGAAATTTAACCATTAGGCTTAACTCGTTTCTTTTATTATTATTATTTTTTTTTTTTTCTTGTCATTTTTAATTCGCCGATAGTTTCGACAAGGACAGGAAAAAGGACGAGGAACGGGCTAGAGGAAGAGTACAACGAGGGGGTTATTTATTTGACTTCGGTAATTTGCAGCGGGAATTTTTAAAGCGGGAATTTTTTTACGCTGGAGCCACATTACTTACCTAAAAAGCCTTTGAAGGCCTTAGCAATCGATATCAGCTGAGCTTTCCCAAGTTCAACCATGACAATGACGACGAGAAGGCAACCAATCCGATGAGGAGAAACCTTGGTCACGTCACGCACACACCTCCGGCTCCGACCAGTAGTGAGGCAGCGTTTAAAATTCGCGGAAATTTTGCTTCGACTCCATCGGTTGCTCGTTCTCGTAAATCAGCTGATTTCGAGAATTTTTTTTTTTTTTTTTTTTCCAACTTTTGACTTAAGTCGATGACATAATCTATCCCCCTTGTGATTGCATCCAACATTAACTTGGACTACTCTACTAATTGAATAATGGCGTATTTACTCTTCTCGAACGTTTTTCCATCGTGCTCGTTTGGCCTTAAACGACATCCATCTCGAAGTTGCAGATTTGAGATGGTCACTCTGGTCACTGCTGAAATGAGCCATGGTCAATGGGGTTCATCTTTCCAAATTGGCATCTTAGCTCCAATGTGCCCTCCAACTTAGCGAAGAACCAGGAGACGTAAGAGGTAAACGGGTCATTAGAGAATCGAGTAGATTCAATTTATGTAAACGATAACAATCAATATACGGGTCATCATAAATTCTGTACGACCCTTATAGAGCAATTTCATCCCAACAGGGGATATGTAAAACAGACACTTAGCTAATCCAGAGCCTGCAATAACATTTTATAGGCATGTTCCTTACGGTTAAAACAACGGTCAAGAGTACAGTTACCGTAAATACTGTATTAAGCGCCCCGGCGCTTATTTGCAAAAATTCAGCGGACCCCCAGGTGCTTAATGCAGGCGGGCCAGTATTACAGGTCCGGCGCTTATAAAATTTTGCACAACTGTGATGGATGCTATTACGCAAAATTCTTGCCCTTCTCCTGCTGTGTTTTCCATTCCCGTTAGGATCAATGCAAAACTGTTTAGCTGTAGCCTCTGTAGAATGGTTTTCATCCTACTTTACTGTTGCGAGATTAAAATTGAGGCTATAATTGTGAAGTTTTCATTGTTCATCAGCAATGTTGCATGACTGAATCCAAAATTAAAAGCAAGAAATTAGAAGACAATCATGCTGGTATCTAATATCTGGTTTTGCAGTGGCATTTAGGAGAGCAAACATTCCCGTGAGAAAGCAGCAAGAGAAGAAAAATCCACGAAATAAGCGCCCGGGCGGTTATTGAAGGTCCGGCGCTTATTTGCAAAAATCCAGCGGACCCCCAGGCGGTTAATGCAGGCGGGCCGGTATTTCAGGTCCGGCGCTAAATACAGTATTTACGGTATCATAAAACCCTTGAATAAAGACCGAGTATTCAAATAAACGCCGGTCTCGATTAAAGGCCGGGTGGTGTTTTAAAAGTAGATTAAACGCAGAGTCTGATTCTTTTTGGGTTAATCGTATAAATCCCGGCAGTAATCGTCTTTTGTTCTCATTTCTTGGGAATAGCCCTTAACGTCGGTTCTCGATTAATCGCTGGGGGAAATCAGGACCATTGTGACGAATAGATGCCTGGGCCTCTATTCAAGGTTTTACGGTAATAACTTGATTCCTAGTACTAAAATTGAACACATTCCAGTCAGAAATAACATTATATGGAAAGAAGACTTCAAGAAACTTAGAAATCACTTTGGTAGATGTAATTTTATATTTCTGTGTCGGTTAATGTTCACAATCCGCACACTCAAAAACCCGCCCAACCCGAAAACGAAACTTCACAAACCAACCAAACTAATTTAAAAAACAACATTAACACTTCAAACAGAACAGAAAACTGCAAAATACTCCAAACATTCAAAGCAAAAAACAAAACCATACTAACTTCAAATGCACAAACCACACAAATTCAAAAACTTCAACCCCACAAAAACAGTTCTGGCCATGCTAAAATACAAAGAATTTCAACATGATAAACACTTCAACAAAAAAACTGGATGAAACAAACAAACCACTCAGCACTGCAAACACTCAATGCAAGCAAGAAAGAAAGTTTTTTGGTTTTTTTTCAAAATGGGGGGGCGGCCCGCTGCAAAAACCAGCAGACAAAACAAAAAAAGAACACCAACCTTAAACGCAACCACCTGAAGCTCCACAGGAAAGCAAAAAGAAACACACTGAAACAACAGAACTCCAAACACCACAACAACCCATGCACAAAAGCAGACACCAGAAACACAAACAGCAACCCCTGCACAACAAACAGAAAAACCAAAAAAAACAAGAAAAAAAAAACCAAACACCAAATCCCCAGCAAAAAAAAAACAAACAAAAAAAAAAACCAAAAAAAAAAATACAAACAAACCGGAAACCGAAAAAAAAACATCAAAACTAAAAACGAAAAACTCCAGAAACGGAAGCACCAAAGAAACGCACACACACACTGAACAAACAAAACTCCAAACAAAAAACTCCACAAACCCCCAAAAACGTAAAAGCAAAACACCAGACAGATAACTCAGCAGTCGTGTGACACCCTAAGTGATTGTGCAGACCTCTATGTCTCCCTCGTTTTCTCAGCAGCATCCAACCAAATTCTAACGAAATGCAGAGGATGATAAATTTTGGTTAGCGCATTATATAATTCTTTAACTCTGGCATAAGCGATTATTCTCATCAGAGTTGGAAGAAACTTCAGAAACTTTAGAGAGACCCAATGCCTTTCTTGATACATCATTATATACAGTTTGGGGCTGAAGACCAGACAACAATACCACATTCAACCTTGGAGACTAATATAGTCTTAAGTGTTTTAATGATTTCTTTTTTCGTTAAAATTTTCTGTAGCCTGCTAAATTAAAGCTTTAGTCTATTTAATTCAATCAATAGAGAGTCAATGTTTACGTGAAAAGACATTCTACTATCAAAAGTGATGCCAGAACTTTACAGGTTTGAAGAGTAGTATGATTTTGTTTGTCAATTAACAAAATATTTATTTTTGAATGATTGAACAGAAGCGCTTGAGAAGTATACCAAGTACTTAAAGTATTAAGGTCATCTTGAATCTGCTGCTGGGCTATAGATAACTCTGTGATAGAGAAAGCCTTGAAGAGAAAGTTATCATCTACATATGAAAAGAATGTTGCAATTTAGAGGCAAAATGAATATTTGGGCAGTAGTCGCAGCATAAAAGACCGTGGCAGTCAGTGATCCCTGAGTAATCCTCTCGTAGGCTGCCTCTCAGCAAGTTGTTGAGAGATGTCAATGTAATTAATTCACCGATCAAAGTAATCGCGGACGAAGTCCAGAATAGGATGATCTATTCCCCAATATTCAAGTTGATTGAAGAATGAGTGCCTGTCAACAATATTAAATGCCTTGGAGATATCAGTGTTCACAAGATAGCAGATCTGACCAATGTCAATGGAGTTAATGATGTAATTCAAAATGGTGAAGATAGCATAAAGTATTGGGGTTTTAGGTCGTCCTCCAACTTGATTAATAGCTATAACTGACCAGAGAGATTTCGTTAAGTCAGCAAACATTAATTTCTTAGTAATTTTGGATATCGCCGAGAGGATACATATCGGTTGATAGTTAACAAAATCTTATGTTGAACCTTTTTTGTATATCAGCACATTAGATGTTCACTTGAAATCTAGGGGAAAACCTTTTAGTGTCTCTAATATTGTTAAGTGCGTGCTGAAATACAATGTCTCCAAATTGACCCCAGTTATTAAGGACAGAATTGTCAGTAGACCGTCATGGAAGGAAGTTTTATTGTTGGACTGTTTAATTAAAGTATAAATAGCACTTAATGAATATTCAGCACTCTGAGTTTGGTGACAGGGTACATATTTACAAACACAGACAGACTGGACCTTGTTTTAATAATTAGGATTGTCCAACCATTTTAAATATTGTCCTTCGATTGCAGTTCTTGAACATATGATACACGAAGGCATGTAGTTTTGATTTTTTGCTGCTTTCTGATATGTGGAATATGGGACATTAATTTCTTGGGAAAGTCTTCACAATGATTTTGATGGTGATGCCAGTAATTGCTTCTGTACATCCTCTATGGTTTCTGCAGAGACTGTCAGCCTCCCTGAATGCTGTTGGAGAGTTACAGGACTTTGAGGGAACGTGCTGCACACCAAACTGAACTTGAAATCCTCGTTGACATGCTTTAAAAGAACCAGTTTGCCAATATTTACGGAACACATGCTGCTCGATTGTGTACATGTTGCTCATGCAGTGATGTTTGGCCAAGATTAGCAACTGATTTTGTGTGTAACAGAAAAAGATTAATAAAGGTCACTGAACGAGTCCAAACCTGCTGCAAGGATGTGCTACAGCTGCACACTATTCAAGGCATTTGTATGCAACATTTCAGGTCAAAATATAAGTCACTTTCAATTATATAGGTACAAGTTTGGGCCTCTAGCAAGAGAATCATCTGGTATATAGTTAGCATAGGGAGTAATAAGACTGTATTGGCTGAAGTACTAGAAGAGAACAAATGGGAGGCCAGGAAATGAATTCGAAGACGTGCTGGGATAGGATAAGAAAGAGCACAAATAGGAGGTGATAAGAGGGCGTGAAAAAAAAGCAATAGGATAATACATACAGAATTAAAATGACAGAAAATGAGGTTAGGAATGATACAATCGGATCCGCATATAAGAGCTCCGAATTAAAGGCCACTGCCCGACAGAGCTACCACATGCAGATCCGACTGAAACCAAACAGTACAGGGACAGCCATAAAATGAACATAGAAAAAGAAAATTATGAAAAAACATTAAAAAGAGGAAATAACTGAGAAAAGAGAAAGACAAGAGCCCAGAAAAGCCTGCGACAAATTAGGGAATAGCTGAAGTTGGAAAGGTAATGAAGGAATGGTGCCTTTGCCATTAGGGGTTAGGGAATTAAATTTCCAAATAAGAAAACACTCGAATTGCTTTTTCTTTTTTGTTATGGAAATTACTGTAAAGAAAAAAAATTTGAAAATATATATAGTAGTTTTGTTTTTATTACAAAACTGATCTTACTTTCCGATTATCCTTCGTACCTTAATGCTAGTAGCTCGATCTTTGCTAGATAGGGGAAAAAAACTTTATCCCCTTAGTAATTCACTTAAAAAAACTCCTCTAGACATAATGCAATTCAAATATTCCACGATGCTATATACATACATACACTTTCATTTTTTGTGAAAATATATTACGGTAATACACATAAAAATTTATGTTAACCCCATAGAAAGGCCAGTTAATCTATGTTCCTTAGCATGGGGACCCCCATGGTTTTTTGGCTGTCATAGTGAATTTTACTATTAAATTGACTTTTTAAAGGCACTCATATTCTTATACTACAAATAGGGATACTTTCATTACTGCCGAATCTATTCAGTTGAAGATGTTCCTTACCCGTAGGTTTCAGTTTTACCATCGAGATAAGATTCTTTAAGAAAGGATATTTGTTCACAAATGTGTTGATGGGAATGATAATACAAGTCTCCATTTTCATGTGGTAGAAATGTACTTATGGTACATTCTTATTATTCAAATGGTACTTATGTCCTACAGACGTATTTTCATCTTTTTATTTTGACAAAATGGAAATATCCCACAAAAATAATTCTGCAAACAATAGAAACAAAATTGCACCTTAAAAGTTAGTAACTGTACGAGTCATCATAAAGCATAGCCCTGTATACCATAATAATCAGCATTCAAAACATTTTGGATTCTTACTTTTGCACGCTCTTCAAAACATTTTATAAAATTGAGAATTTTATAGTGATTTGCTATATGGAATTTACTTCATAAAAACAGTTCATTTCTGCATACATGCATTGGAATATTTATTTAAGGATTGGAATGCTCTCTGAACATAAAGTCGTCGTCTTCTTTATCTTAGCTTTTTTCCCATTTTCATATGGGGTCTGCATTGCTTTCCTCAATTCTTTTCTTCCACCTATCACGGTCTAGGGCTTCCCTCCTTGGCCATCCTCTCTCCCAGAGATCTTCATTCACCTTATCCATCCATCTCAACCTGGACCTCCCAACTCTTCTTTCCTGGATGCTTCAACTTCACTATCCTCTTAGCCACATGTGACTGAACCATCTCAGTCTACTTTCTTGAATTTTCTACTCATAGGACCCACTTTGACATTTCCTCTAATGAGTTCATTCTTAATCTTGTCCTTCCTAGTTACACCACGCATCCATCGAGGCATTCTCATTTCTACAATATTCATTTTCTTTTCCTGCCTCTTCATCAGTGCCATTGGTCAGCCACATACATCATCGCTGATCTTAACACCATCTTGTAGATCTTCCCCTTTAATCTGCAGCTCACTATTTTGTCACATAAAACTCCACTCATTTTCCTTCAGTTCGTCCATGCACATTTTATCCTATGAGCTAATTCAGCCTCCCTTTCTCCATTTGCACTCAGGATTGATCCCAGATACTTGAAAGTCTCCATTGATAGTAACAGTTCATTCTGAAGTTGAATAGAAGTTTCCTTTTTTTCATTTTTTGCCACCATCCATTTAGTTTTGGCATATGTTTTTGGTAGCGGATAGAGAGCACTTGAAACCTCCACACACTGAACTTAGTCTTTTCAGCCAGCGTGCCTGGCGCAATCAATCCATCTCGCTGAGTCTGTATTGTCGCGATTCCTGTAACCGGCCGGGGGGAAACCAACTGCCCCCTGTAACCAAATAGGTTTGGGTATATATCAGTTCATTAGAGGGGGGGTCTGGGGGGGGCTGCGCCCCCCCAGTCTTTAAAAAATATAATCTTTATGGATTGATGGATTGGTTGCGCCAGGCACGCTGGCTGAAAAGACTAAGTTCAGTGTGTGGAGGTTTCAAGTGCTCTCTATCCGCGAGTTATGTTTTTCGGCTGGATGCCCTTCCTGCTGCCCACCCTCCCCATTCATCCGGGCTTAGGACCAGCACCTCGAGGAGCTGGATAGCTCCCGTAAGTGGCTGGGTTGCTCTTTGAACATAAAGTGTGGAACATTATTGAAAAGGTCTTTTGTATTGTCCTTGTTCACAAAATAAATCTAGGCTTTACGTAAAATAACATCTAACTAAGAATTTTGCCTTTATTTCAGACTTTATCAAGGAATCAAAAAAGAAAAAAAAAACTGATAAACTCGAAATTAGTCTGATAATGTTCTCCGTTATTAAGGTAAACACATTAGTAGTGGACATTCATATGGTAAGCTGCTGAAATACAAGTAAGATTTCCATAGCGCTATTCAAATTAAGTCTATGACTACATTAACTAGTGCCACTTACAGTATGGCATTCATTGTGCCTCAAATCTCCAGATGACAGGTTTTGTACTGCATGGTTGCATTTCATTTCTTTGGAGTTTTTCTAAGTCTAAGTGTTAAAAAGGTGATGTTTGATATTTTTTTGTAAATGGTGAAACTCTGCACAGTAATACATGTATGATGCGATAATATCAATTACTAGAACTTTTAATTTTTGCCGTGTCAAAACTGAGACACTTTAGAGCATTTTTAAAAAATTAATTAAAAATAACAAATAAATGATTTATATGGAATTGATTATCACACGAATACGTTAGGTCCATGTTGCACAAATGTAAATTAGGAGAAAGGTTCTATTTTGCAACAACATGAATTTACTACAGAGACTCGTTTCGGTCTTAGATCATCTTCAGTCAGAATACAGTAAGAATTTCCAGCTTTTGTATTGAAGAGATTCCCCTTGCCTAGTGTGCATTAGAGAACATGAACGGAATTGTCCAATTACATGCAGGGAAGGGTAATTACCAAATGAAGCCAGGAAAACCAATAAGACTATTACAACACAGTCGAATCCCCCTCATAGGAGCACCGTTGGTGTTTTGAAAGGCCACTCTTATGAACGGAATGCTCTTTTATCTGGAGCTCCCATAAGTAGAGTTAACTGCACAGTAAAACCACTGAATGGATGAAAGTGTAATACACTGTAATATGATTGTATAATTGGAGAATAAACCATAACAAGGTTAATTCTAGACTTAAAAAAAGGGCATTGTATTCAAAAAAGATTTTTTTCTATAAAAAATGCATAGTTGGTTTTGAAGTTCCTTAACCCTTTACATGCCAAACTATTCGGTATTAAAATTCTTTAAAGCTTTAAAAATTTATTAAAATTATAAGTACTGTATAAAAATTTAATTTCAAAGACAAATAAATACTTTAATATTTCATTAATGTGCATTGATATATTACTTTTCGGGGAAATCTCGAGAAGAACCCCACGAGTTGCCAGACTAAAAACGTAAAAACAATTTCTAAATGATCGCAAAAACTATGATCTCAATTTAAGAAACACCCTGACAAATCAGATGATCGTTTTCGTTTTTGGCTTTCAGGTAAAAAGAGGATTCCAAACCTCATTTCATAGCTCTTGGAACCAGCTTTGGAAGATTCCCATATATCACATGTAGCGTGATTTTTTGCAGGGCATCTGGCGAGATTTTTAGATTTTTCTTTGCGGGCGCATTTTCGGGGCAGAAATTTTTCATCAAAAGGGCAAAGCAGTGCGCCCCATGAACCCCACCCAAAATGAACCCTGATAACATTACAACATGGCGAGAACAATAACAAAATTAAAAAAAATAAATAAATTAAATAATAATAATAATAATAATAATAATAATAATAATAATAATAAAAGGAACTTGATCAGTTATTCTTTTGCAAAGTGGAGCAAATTGGAACGTCAAATAGATGAACAATCAAGGAAAACTAGCAAAGAGTTGATTTCGAGTTGAATTCACTTCTCTTTCTGCAATCTTTGGTTTGGAGCAAAACAGCGCATCAAGTAGATGAACAATCAAGAAAAAACTGATGCACCCTTTGTAGTTACGTAGGTCTTCTCAGTTGCAGTAATTAGGAGTGCGATGTCCGTGTTGGTTTGTAAATTTATATGTTTGTCTCCTCTACATTTGGCTAGTTGTATCTCCATATTTTCCATCGTCTCCATTTTCTTGGCATCGTAACCTCCATGATATCTTTAACGGTGCCAAAACAGTGTTTCTTCTTGACCACCTGACCGGCAAAATTCAATTTAGCAGGGTCCAGTGGACGGTGGCCATGTGTTCCTTGTAATATGATAGAATGAGGTTTTGTACGCCCCAGATAAAACATCACAGGTTTGACATTTTAGCTTGTAGATGCCAGTCTTCTTATAGTCATCCTCTCCTTCATTGTTGGCTCTTCTTTTTAAGACTTGGTTCATAGTTTTCTTACTTTTAAACGCTACCTTAGCACCTCTCCTCTTCAGCAGATTAGTGGCAATATGGACATCATTGCTGAAGAAGATAAACTTGTTCCATGCACCATCTTTATTGTCAATATGTTGTTGTGCGTTGTGTCTATTATTGGAGGCATGATTTATTATCTTCTGTATGTCACTATGGCTGTATCTATTACTGGGATTCGAAATGCTGCCCCATCCACCATATTCACCCAACCTGGCCCCAAGCGACTTCTTCCTCTTCCCTTGCCTGAAGAACCTGCTTCGTGGACAGCATTTCCAAGACGACGACAAGGATATCTTCAAGGTGCAACAGTTTTCAACAACCAAGAGGAGGGCTTCTATAAAAGTGGCATCCAGTAAGTCATCCATCGTTGGGAAAAGTGTGTGGGCCTGAGAAGTGCTTGTGTGGAAGACTGAGGCCACCAGCATGCAGCATCACCCAATCTCTGTCTTCCGGCTGATTATAATGACTTTATGACTGCTCCTCGTATATGTAAAGACATTTGCATGCAAATCAATCATGAACTGTTGCTGATATGGTCTTTATCTCTGCATGTTTTCACCATACTGTATAAAATTTTGAAATATTTGTTTTCACCACATCGAAATTAATTTAGTTGTTAAAAATTGTAGAATACATGGTCTCGATCAATACCATCATTTCATTGTAATTTTTAATCTTCAGAGCTATGCAGACTCTCACTGAAGTGGTTTTGGATAATTTTGCTCAATAAAAATTTTATAAAAAGAAAAGTTTTTAGGATATCTACTGGTACACATCAACAAATTAAAAGGGGGTGGAATTACATTCACATATCCAAAATATACGAAATAAGAAACTGGTCATGGGAAAGCAACACGGTAATTTCTTTTGTACGAACACATGGGGTGAATCTACCATCATCACAGGATAGGCAAGATATCTGAGAAATGAGTTAATGTTGTTTACCATTGCTATCATGGCTCCAAACAAATCATTATATCTCTCGTGTAGGAATAAATTCCTTCTCTGCCGCTGCAAGTTAGACCTACACTTTGAAACTTTTAATTTGACTCTCATAGTTTTTTACAAAATGGTACCATATTTATGTAACCATCTACATTTGTACCATTTATGCTGAAGTTGATCCATGAGGTTAAGAAAAAAAGACATGGTTCTCTTTAAGTAAAACTGCATTATTCCTAACATAAAAGAATTGGCAACAATACTTTAACACAGTATTTCCCAAACTGGTTCCCTTTACAAGGTTTTTAGATTTTTCTTTGTGTATCGGGGCGTGTAATCAGGATCAAAGGGCAGCGGGGCGGAAATTTTTCATCAAAAGGGCAAATGGGGCAGCGAACCCGTAAACCCCACCTAAAACGAACCACCCGTAAACCCACTTGAGTCAGCCACAGGATACCATCCTGATTCAGGGTCTTTAACATCTCAGACTGGATTTGATCATCATCTGCAGCTTTGTCAGTCTTCAATGATATTAACGATTGCAGATTAACTTGATTTAAAAACTATTAAATATCGGGTACAAGCGGCCAAAATGAGATTTCTGAGAGGTGTGGCAGGTGTTACCCTACTAGATAAGAGTGCACAGCAGCACAATATGGGAGTCTTTAGGTGTTGAGCTGCTACTTGTCCGCATTGAGAGATCTCAGTTGCGCTGGTATGGCCACGTGATACGGATGCCGCAAACTGGTCTTCCTAGGCAATTGTTACTTTCCAACTCGGTGGGTAAGAGACCAAGGGGTCGGCCTAGAACCAGGTGGCTAGACTACATGGAGAATCTGGGTTTGAGTCGCTTGGGAGGACATGCGCCAGATGGCGGAAGATCGCGATCACTGGAGATCCTCCATAGGGCTGCTGCCCCCGCGACCCTAACGGATGAGCGGGTTTGAAAAGTAAGTAAGTAAATTAAATATCCAATATTAACGTGTACAAACATGTCCAACTCAAGGAAATTTTCAGCTTTTAGAATTAAAGAATTTTTACAAGTGCAAGTGTTTTGAAACAAAGGCAGACTACTTGATAACCAATAGCTTGCATTGGTCAACCGGATAGACAAAATGTTGACTGATTTCTGGTATTACAAATCTCGTCTAATGTCAATATTTAATCCCTTCATAATTTTTCTTTGTATATGACTACAGCTTATTTCATATTTGCATATTGATTTAAGCATTCCAAGTTACACACACCTTCCAATCCCAAATATGCTCCTTAAATAATGGCCATTTGCATAAGGACAAAACCTTAAAAAAAAAAACAACAAAAGATTGAGATTTATTAAAATAAACTACAGGGTATACTAAAGAGGACTGGCGATTTTTATAAAAGAGCAGCAGGCAAACATTGTTATTCTTGCAGGAGGATTATTGGGTGGTCAGTAATTTCTTTTGGTTCATTCCCTTGTGTTTTGCAGGCCGATCTTTTCAGTAGTTGCATTTTGGTTGATGTTGCCGTATATAAAGTCAAAAAAATGGATCCAGTATTAGCAATATTGGTAGTGTCTTTTATTACGTTCTATGTGCTTCGAGATTTACCTCATCTTCAGGAACTATGCAAGACTACAAATTCGCAGGAGTAACAGCACCTGGTTATATGAGGGGGGGGGGGGGGTCACCTATCAGAGCAATTTTGGCCACCAGTGTGTGTTACAGCATTCTGATTTGTGGGCTTACATAAAAGTGAAATTTCTGCAAATGTGTACAATAGGCTACATGATTGGGAGAAATTTACTTTATACATGTCCAAAAATAACGAAGAAAGCAAATATACAACCTCTGACAATTAAGTTCGGTGAATGACCTCATATTGCTAAAAAGAAAGTGGTATCACTTTGAAGTGTTTATGAGTGGTTTAAATGGTTCCGAGGAGGCCGGAACATCGTGGAAGACGCCCCCTGAAGTGGCCAAACATCCAACATAATGTTACGACCCAACTGAAGGCTATCCCTAAAAACGACTACGCCAGGAGTTTCCAGGACTTGTACAGACGTTCCCAGAAGTGCATTACCATCGACGGGGATTACTTTGAAGGATAGTAAACTGCTGTTTCATATAAGCCAGCAATCCTCTCGCAATATGAGGTCATTCACCGAACTTAATTGTCAGAGGTTGTAGAAAAGCTTTTAAGAAACTAAAAACTAAAACAATCCGCTGAAAGAATAGGACAATTGTTAAAGCGTGGAATTATTAAAACATTATTATTATTACTGTACCGAATCCAAACATATTGGAAAGTTATTGGGTTTAAATACAAAGTAACAAGGAATAAAACACTATTGCATCAAGAAAAACTCCAACGTTAAAGATCTGAGATTTAAGAATGCAAAAAATTCTAAGTTTTTGGGGAACTGACCAGATCATAGAATTTGTAATGAGATTAATACCCCAATCGCATTAAGAATAAAAGCACATCAAACACCCCGAATAAAAACCTAGACTCTTCATTAATTATATATTTTATATAGTAAACCCGGGCCTAAACCCCAAATTATAATTTCGAGACTTGGCATTTAGAAAATACGACGTACAGAAAAAAACCATTTCAAATACTAATTATAAAAACGACGTACAGAAAAAACTCATTCCAAAAACTAATTCTAAAAGTCCGATCCATTGCCCAAAAACTTAAAAACTTATCATATATTAAAAATTAAAATAAAACTATTGGTATGTCCTCAAACTGATCCAAAAACAGAAAAACAGTTGCATGAAAAATTTACATGAACCGGTAATGTTGTGGAAGAATTGGCAGGCATTGTTGGATATCCGTGGTCTGTCATGACTGCATCAAACGTTCATTATGTGCAGGCCATTAAGAATGTTATTATGCACAGTCTGAAGAGATGGGCCTGTAAAACATTAGGTTATGTACCAAAACAAATCCTGATCTCTCAAAAATCTCATGCAAGAATTACAGAAAATCAAAATTCAACTTCTAAAAGTATAAATAAAAAAAAAAAAAATGTTTAAAGTCATTTAAATAAATAAAAAGCACAGTAAACTGAAGGTTCCTGGTTCGAATCCAGGCTGTGGAATTTCTTTCTTATTTTCATCAATAATTTAAACATCTGAAGTGCAAAGCTCATCACAGACCATTACTAATTTATTCTTTAACAAATATTATGCCATTAGGAAAGATAGTCCCAACCTAAAAATTGGGTATTGCTCTAATCAGCCCTAAGGACAATAGTGTAATGCTTCCATGTCCACAGTTAGTGCTTCAACACAGTGGGTCCTGGTACGAATCCAGGCTATGGAATATTCTTTCCTATTTTCACCAATACATTTCTTTAACATATTCAGGAAGTATAAATTGTCTAAAAGTTTAGTAAGACTATTAGACATTATGCTCGGTTCATATTGAGCCGGCGAAGCGGCAACCTTTGACGCATGTGCACTACATCCAAGGCCAACTAGAAATAGGTCAATTCAAGTGCCGCGGCCGGCAAATAAGCCAGGCGGCAAAGTTGAAATTTGTTCAACTTTTGCCAGTTGTCGCTTTTGCCGGTTGCAGGCTCATCCAATCACGTTCGACTACTGGAGCAAGTCATCAAAAGAATGATGGCGGATCACAATTTTATAGTGAAATAGAATAAAGAGAATGCACTTTATTTTGTAAATGTGAAATTATAAATTGCTATTGTCCTTCAGGTTTTTACGTCGCTAAATAGATACGTTTGGTTAAATTTTAATTAGATAATTCAGTTGGAAATTAGCAAGTTTTAAAACAGAAACGTGATCACGAATTTGGTTTTCGATCGCTTCGATTGAAAATATTGCCGATCGATGTTGGCGACAATCAAATTTAAAAATAATCTTGAAGACTTTTTATAAATACGAGAAAATATGCACACTGAATGAACAAATATAAATAAAACTAGAGTTTATTTGTATATTCTGTTTTGTTATGTTTAATTATGCTTTCTCAGCGACATATAACACAGTTGAACTTCTTTATAACGAACTCTGATATAAAAAAAAATAAACGAAACAATTCGGAATTCTCAACTGTGCCAATTGGCCTTTCAACAGTGATAAAACAAATTCCGAATTGTCTCAGATATAGCAAATTTCGGATATTACTAATTTCTATGAAACGTGAACTTCGTCCAGTTTTACTTCAATACTTATGATCTACACGACGCCATCATTGTATAATTTCTCTTCCCTTGCCGCTTTTCTCGTGCTGGTCAAGTGGGAACAACTCGCGCGGGCGGCAGAGGAGACAGGAGGGGGGAGGCAGAAAAAGATGCTTTGCCGGTCCAATGTGTACAAGGCATTAAATTAACAAAATTGTCTTGGTGGCTGAGAGCGCTAAGGTGCAGATCTTGTAGCTCTCGAAATCAGCAAGTCGCAGATTCGAATCCACCCAGAGCATGGATGTTTTTGTTATATGGGGGGGGGGGGGGGCACTTTACTAATAAGCTTGGAAGACCTAGGCTGTAGCAACTAATAGCTTGGAAGACCTTCACTAATAAGCTTGGAAGCAACAGTAGACTGGTCCACTGCTAGGCTAAATTTCCAATAGATCCAATGGTTATTTAACATTCTGAACACTGAAAAGGTAAAAGAGGAATAGAAAAGAGAAACATTAAAGATATTGATTAAGTTTTAATTAAGAAATGCGATACAGACTGTGGGTGCTTAACTCAAGTGAAGTTGAAAGAACTGGAACACCACTTATATTCAAAAAGTATGGAAATGAAGAGAAGTACTTAAAGAGAACTTCACTCTGCTTTCTGTTGCAGGAACTACGTGAAAATTGAAATGCTCAAGATAAAATATCATTGCATTTCCAAAACCACACATTGGAAAGGTAGTGTCAGTAGAAGTAGAAAAACAAGATTTGAGATAAATGATGTATCCTGTACAAGTTTAATGTAAAAAGAAAAAATAGCTTCTTCTCAGATTCATTAAGTTTTTACTAGTAGATTTCATTATGGTAAACGAGGAATAATTAATGTGATGGTTTTCCATTACCTTCCACAAGGATAGTAAAGGATGAACTGAAATATCTTTCACACAGTGGGATTTGAACCTTTGATCCGAGGATCTCGAGTTGTGAAACATACTAGATCACTGAGCCTCTAAATGTTTTTAGACCTAGCTATTCCATCTTTTTAAAACCCCTTCTAGAAGTTCCACACAATGCCAACAGCAGCATTGTTTCTTGTCTATAGGAAAATGACAGCACTATTAGAAGAAATCATTTTGTGTGCTACAATTTGGGAAGTGTGAACCATTTTGCCACAAATTTTTTATGGCAAAAGTAAATTTGCTTATAAATATTCTTGTGGGAAATGTGAAATCAAAACAATTTCTGTTCTGGCATCACCATTTTCCTACATCACAAAGTATTCCTGATTTAATGTAGCATTCAGATACTGTCTTGACGAGACATGATCTTCCATCAATGTCAACAAATGAGTTTGGTAAATATACATTCCCATCGCATGCTTGAGTTATGCTCACAAAACAAACAGGATCAGAAAGGGTATTTACGAACTGTGTGTATAAACGTTTTGGAGTGGTAAAGGACCTTATTTTGAATATATTTTACCAATAAACAGGGATTGCAAATCAATTCTTGATACATAAATAAAATTGTCAAACATACAACACTTCTTCATAATGTCCTATCCACATGGGTCTGAAACTCAACCATTAACGAGAAAAATGGCGTCCAAATGTGGGTGCCCCTGTAAGGTTTGCGTCCAAATGTGGGTGCAGATATTGTGCCAAATGATGTCCATGTGCTTCAACACGGGCGTGCAGACATCTCTGAAATGAACAGCGAACACTTTCTAATACTCCTGTGCGGCTCCTAATGGCATCAAGTTCAGCAATAATGCAGTCCAGTAGCTCATTCGCATCCTGGATGGGTGTTGCATACATGTTATTCTTAACATGCCCCCACAGATAGAAATCAAGACAATTGAGGTCGGGAGAACGAGGAGGAAATGTTACTGGCCCTGCACGTCCAATCCATCTTGCGGGAAAGCGGTCATTCAGAAACTGACGTGCAACTACACTGAAATGTGCTTGAGCGCCATTGTGCATAAACTACATGTCCAGTTGCTGCTGCAAAGGAGTGTTCTCTAACATCTGCGGCAGGATGTCGTGCATCAATTGTTCTTCACGGAAGCACTGGGGACCAATATCGAAAATTTCCTTGACCCGCTCGCCAGCCAACATCACAGGGACACCCACATTTGGACGTCATTTTTCTCATTAACGACTGAGTTTCAGACCCATGTTGATAGGACATGCAAAGTTTGTGACAGGGTGGCCAAGTGATGGTCGGCCACCATTTTTGGCCTATTTGTAGGGTCACTCATATAGGCTGCTTATTAAAATTCAGGGCGAATATAAGTTAGTATACTTACGATAGCATTAAATTACATAAAAAAAAAACGAATGATTTTCGAGAATTTTAATAAGCAGCCTATAGTGAGTGAGCCTACGAAAAGGCCAAAAAAGGCGTTAGTTGGCCATACTTGTATACAAGGCCTATCTGAAAAGTATCTAGATTGAGGCTACAAAAAAAAGTAGAACTCGCTGCACTTTTTTGCCTATCTGGATCATGTGACAACATTTCTGCTGATGAGGCGATGAAATTTGCAGCTGTTAAGAGTGCCGCGTGCAATTGTTGTAACAGGCGAAAGCAGAACAGTTTTCTTTTCTCGTCTCGTGGTGAAAATGACAGAAAACATTGAGCAACGACATTGCATCAGATTTTGTTTTAAAATCGGTAAAACCGCAATGGAACAGCCAACGTGGGTTTCTGGAGATTGGATGCTGCACCACGACAACGCTCCAGCAGACACAGCATAGATCGTGCAGCAATTCTTGACTAAACATGTATGAGAGTTCGAACCGTATTTTTTTTTGTAGCCTCAATCCAGATACTTTCCGGACAGGCCTCATATATAGAGCTTTAATGTCTATGACCTGACAACGCCATCTGTTGGTCAAAATCTAAACAATTCTAGCATTAATTTTTTTGTTTTTTTTCCCCGGGAAAAAAAAATCAAACTTCGTGTCAATCATTTCTGTGCAAACAGAATCTTTTTATCTGTATCTTTGTGCGAATTATTGAGTTTTAAAAGTTTTTTTCTGACTTTTAGATCGCTCGGTACGTTTAATTAGGTGATGACAGATATTAATTAGAATACAATTTGATATAATATGATTGTCACATTAAATAGAGAGAGATGAAATCTCTATCAAATCTGTGATTAGATTTGCGATAGAAATTAGCAATTTTTGGCAACATTTATTCACAAATAATTTGATAAAAGTATCATCGGTAACCGCGTCATCTTCAATATTTGATTAATTTCATTGAAGATAAGCCTAAACTGACAGATAGCTATCTATTTAACCATACAACATTCCTTCGTTCTTTACATAAACGAATGAGATTACGCTGCTAGTAGGCAAAACCACAAGCATAACATACAATGATTGAAAGAGGGTGTTCTACATGTTTATCTTTTAGGGACAAGTTAAAAGATTCGAAGAAAAGAAAATTCGTCTTACACGATTGCGAAATTTCATGATGAACTTTCAGCTCATTCGAGCTCGTTCTCACTGTATACATGACCAAAGTCCATAATTATAAACAAAGGCATTTCGATTCATTAGAAATATAGCTTGTATTTAAGGAGTCTTCCAAATTCATTATGTTCATCAACTTTTTGGATGATAATTAAAAACTCTGACTCGCATCGTTCACCTTTCAATTTTACCGCTTTCTCAGCAGCAGTGACGAGGATTTGCTCTCGATTTTTAAACGCCCACAACAACGATAAAACTAAATGGTGATTGGGTTTGTTTGTTTATTTGTGTTTAGAAATAAGGACTGTAATGTAAGAAAAATTAAAAAGATAATTATTTGTAAATTTTCTTCGTATATAAAGAATATTCGACTTGATTCTGTTCCTACTTTTAGTATTTAAGTTGTTTTAATTTTAGTTATCGTTTGGAAACTTAAAATGGATTTTCGCATTGCCCGTTTTGCGTTTCGCCTTTTAGTGTGGACATCTATTCTGCATTAAAAAAACAACTCCGTCATTGTTGGTTTCAAATTTTTTTTTTTTTTTTATAAATTAAGTGTCTTGTTTTCCTAGTGTAATTAATTTTTATTATTTTAAGCTATTTAATAAGCGATCACTATCCTCTTTCTTCTAAAATAAGTTAAAATTAAAATAATAAAAAAAAAACGCACTGAAGACGTTTTCTCTCACGTGATTTCGTGACAGTCGTCGTCATACTGCACGGTAGAGTTGTTGGAGGTTATATCATTGCAATACATCTGGCATTTTTTTTTTTTTTTATTTTTTTAATTCTTCGTCTTTTATTGATCGAAAAGCGGATCGCCAGAATGGACTGAAAGGGGCGTATTTCGTTGGCGATGAGGTTACAAGAATTGTTTTCTGGCGACGGTGACATGACAATGCATAATGGTTGATTCGTTTAAGAAAGTGGCCTTATAAGTGCAGAGAAGCGCCGGCTGTTTACCACTCGCAGTAGCAGTGGAGCAATTGAGTGGTGCGTAGGCTTAAACGCGATCAAAAGTGAATGATGTAGGTCTGCTATTTTCAGTTAGTCCTAGCGATAGGAATACCGACGATTTCCTTACTTCTCCAAAATAAAATGTGTTTGGATTATTGGGAAAGCTCAAGTTTGACGTTCTCTTCATCATTAAACACTGAAGCTTCGAAAAAGTAAGTGGCAATTTCTCACTCATTCACTCCCTCGTTGTTATTTTCCCCTTCGCTTCATTAAAGGAGGTGTGTGTGTGTTTTTCTTAACTTCCCTATACGTACACATAAACAATACTAACAAACTTGCTTAGAAAGTGATCCTATGACTTTTGAGTGGTTTTCTATGGGAATAAATCGTCAGGTGGGGAGGCAGTGTTAACGACCCGGACGTTTGCGTTAATTGAAATAACCCATAACTTTCTCTCTCCTCGCAAGTATTGTACTTCCTATTACATAATCTAATGCTTGGATACAAGCTAACTTAATTTGCGTTTTGCTTGCGGGGTATTCCTAGGAACGGCTTTAGAGTTTTGGTAATTTTTATTTGAATAATAATAATAAACATTTCGAAGTATATGATAGTGATGATGATAAGTTATATATTTACTTGATTTTCGAAATAAAAATAAATTCGACAACAACCCCATAAATAATTTAGCAGTCGCCCCCACGTCTATGTACATAATAAGTTTATAAATAATAAAATAAATTATTTATTTAATTTTTTTTTAAAATTAGATTCGAGTTTGTTTATATTGAAAAGTTAATTCATATTTTTAATGTAATAATAATAATAATAATAATTTAAAAATCTCCGTACGCCATCTAATTTTAAAGATTTATAAATTATATAAAATCTGATGGTATATAGACTTTTTATGGGTGTTATTATTATATTATAAATTATATCAGTGTTAAAACCCAGTAAAAAATTTTTATATTTTTAATAAAATTTAAAATACATTTGGCTATTTTATATATATTTTTCTTAAAATTAAAAATTAAAATTTTAATCGATTAATAATTCCTGTGCGTGCGATTTAAATAAATGTGATGATGATGTGAGGCAAGCAGAAATTTAAAATTAAAAAAAAAAAAAATTGGATTGCCTTTGCCAGAGAGTTTACAATTAAAGCAAAGAGTTTTAAGTTTTGTTCATTCAAAAAAATGAGATTCTAAATATTTGATTGCTCGTTTAAAACTAAAGCACTGACACAATATCGCTGTGTGAAATACTTTCCCAAAATATCGGTCTCGGTTTGACATGGAGCTCATTACTTCTATTTTGGGAGAAGTAGCATTCAGAGTGTTCTCAAGATATTTTCGTAAGGTCAGCCAGTTAATACTGAAAATGTTTTTAATGTGTAAACCACTCGATTTTTAAATCGAAGGAAACAAAAATTTTTACGTGGCTTCATGGTGAATTAAAAAAAAAATTAGAATTTTTATTTAATGATCATAATATATTTATCTTGAATTTATTCCCATTTATCTAATTTAATTTAATTAACTTTCTTTTTTTTTTTAATAGAACGGAAGCAAACTTTTACGTTCTTATTAAATTATCGATATAACATTATGGCCAACAGGGATCTTCCAGTTTATATTATGCAATATCAGAAACTTAAGCTAAAATTTCCTGAAATCCCAGATAATATTATTCTCAAATATGCAAAGCAGGTAAGATTGGTGCCGTTTTAAAGGTAAATTCTACGGTTTAAAAATTTGTTTAAAAAAAAAAAAAATGAAGGTATCCATAATCAATCACATAGCATATATAAAAATTTTATATATAGACAAAAAAACTTTAGTGGGGGCCCCCCTCCCTTGGATGGACACAGAAACCATATTTTTGGTCCTGTTGTGCCATTGTGAATCAATAGGTAACGAGGACTCTGAAGGAATTTCGAAATCGTGAAGAATACGTGGCGTCGCACGTTCCAATAAGTCTTATCGCTTGCTATTCGCTAGATTCACCAAATAGTGGTGGTGCCACTGTAAGCGGGGAATGTTAAAGCGTTTACACATGTACGAGGGGAGTTCAATAAGTGATGCAACATATTTTTTTTCTCTGCTATTTTTGGTTGAAAAAAACTGGACATTTCTTGTGGAACATTTTCAAACATTTCCGCTTCGTCTCGTAAAGTTTCATTGACGTCCGATATGTGACAGCGCTATAGTGAGCTGTTAAAGTGGCATCTACAATGGAGGTGCGTTCCAAACAACGGGCAGAGATTGAGTTTCTTTTGGCGGAAAACCAGGGCATCCCAGATATTCATAGGCAGTGGACAAAAGCACGGTGAGTCGTTGGGCAAAGCGTGTGTCATCATCGCCGCAAGGTCAAGCAAAACTGTCTGATCTCCCGCGAGCTGGCCGGCTTGCACAGCTCTGACTCCTGCAATGTAGGAACATGAGAACACTCTCATTCGAGCAGATCGACGGATTTTCATCTGTTTGGCCCAATGAAGAACGCAATCCGTGGGTTGTACTAAGTGGATGATGAAGCAGTTATTGATGCAGCACGACGTTGGCTCCGACATCAACCAGTGAAATGGTACCATGCAGGTATACAGGCCCTCACTTCAAGGTGGCGTAAAGCCGTAGCATTGAATGGAGATTACGTTGAAAAATAGTGTTGTGTAGCTAAAAGATTGGGGAATAACATGGTGTATTTGAATGCTGAATAAAACAACCCCGTTTTTCAGAAAAAAATGTGTTGCATTACTTATTGAACTCCCCTCGTACAACAGCAATCGAGAGTTAGAACAGCCAGAATGGAAATAAAATTGAGCTTATCCGAAATATTTTCGTATTTAGGCGGTGTTGGAGGTGATGAAGTTTTAAAAGCAAACCATGTTAATTATTGTGATTTTACTGAGAAGAAAGAAGAGAAAGTAAAAATATTTTCACTCTGCATGCAATCAAGTGGAATATCTTTAATGCCTCATTGTATTGAGGATATGTTAGATTTTTCGAATTGCTCCAGCAGCAAGAAAATCACTATAAAGAGCTCATGTGAAGCTTGAAATTTCCCCGTTTGGATTATTTCCCGTGCAAGTCTGGTGAATCTAGCAAATCTGATTGTCGGGGAAGATGCAGGTTATCACAATGGAATAAGAGTACGAAAACCAGCAATGGTAATTATAGCAATACTGATAACTGTGATATGAGGGTTGTTAGCAAAATTAAAAGTTACTGCAACTTCTGCGATACAGATCTTTGCATTTAAGGGGGTTTCCATAAAGTCTGACCGGTCACAACCGTTCAAGAGCTGTCGCAAAAATCTTGCTTAAAAGTAACTTTTGCTTCGCAACCGATCATTCACGATACCAGACTCCTAATTTCTGCCTGGTCGAGTGGACTTAAAATGGCAGAAAAAATTCAAGAAATTTGAATCTTTAGCTGTCTGAAGTATCGTAAAACTTTTTCGACAATAAGGACGCTGAGCAAAAAAAGAATGAAGTTAATGCAAGCGATGGGCTAGGAGATAAAAAGAATTAGGAAAATTTGGAAAGTAAACAGTTTTTAATTATAATCACAGTCGCTGAATGATAAAGATGTAGTTTGTTTCAAAAAATCACCATTCGCTGTCTATAAAAGCACTAACTCCAGAATCACAGATTTAGGAACTGTTCAACCGTACCAAGTGATCTATTGCCAACCAGTCGGATTTTATGGAAACTCCCTCAGCTGTTGAAACTGTATCCATGGAGTTTGTGGAAATTTCTCCTGGCGTGTGCACGTTCGTTTTGTTAGCAAATAGGCTTACCCTATTCCTTAGGTCTTAACACAAACTTGTCACAGTCATTTTTGAAGGACACCAGAATTAGGCCCCATCTAAAGTTGGAACAGAATCTAGCTTCAATGAAAATGAACTGAGTAGATTCTGTTCTACTACCCTGTTTGTAGCTAGATAACAGTTCTCTTGTTGGCAAAAGCTAATCTACTGCATTTTAGTAGATTCTGATTGTGGAAATCTATGAAACGTGTGAAGTTATTTGTTTACACAACCAAATGTGGAACAATTTAAAGACATTCTGATAGAAAGTAGGCTAGCGTACTTTGCGGTATGTAGAATCGTTTGAGATAGAATCAAAAGCAACTAGAATCTCGGCGACGAAATTCCCTCAGGTCCGTCATTTTTTCTGGAGCAGCGGACCAAATCCAATTTTGAGGTATTTTTCTTAATAATGGGATAAATCGAAAAATTTTGATTGTGATATACTTTATTACCCTGGATTAATGTTATGAAGCAAAAAGAAAATAGTCAAATTTTTTCTGTGGAATTTACCTTTTAAGTTTTTGTTTTGTTTTGTTTTTTTTTATTTGGTAGGCAATATTCTTCATGGTTTCTTGTTGATGCTTTAATTTTTCAGTTTCCAGAAGATACCCAAAAGTGTATTCACTATTTAAACGAACTGAAAAAAACTTGCGATAACAGGACAAACAAAAACAATAATGTGAACCAAATGCCAGACTTGTACAGTGCATTCGTACCAAACCGAGCAAATTTGACGAATCAAATGCCTCTCCATTCAGTGTCAAACAGCAGCAATCTCGACAGTTACGCTGAAATCAATGGAATTTCTGGTCCAGCTTCGATGAGTGCTTTGACACCAGGATCTAACCCGGGACGTTCTCCAAAATATGGCCATTCCTCTGGTGCTCGAAGCAGTAGTGTGTCCGCTGTCTCCACAGCTCACCCAGGTGTCGGGGAGTTTCATTCGAATGTTGTGACCCCTCACCCGCAGTCTGCTCCGGTGATGCCTGCACATTACGAACCGTTTCGTGCCGAAGTGTCCATTAGGCCGTCAATTCCGCTCTCTTCGAACCAAGTTCCTTACATGCCATTAACTCAGCAAAGGTTTCCAGTGCATCACGAGAATTTTTACGAATCGCCCGAGAAATTATCAATGCCTTACGGTCAGTTCAAGTATGAAATGCACTTACAATACAACCAAGGTATGTCATGTACAACAGGATTGACTCGTTGTTCAATCACTTCATCAAGCTCATCCCCATGTGTTCAGTCGTGTGTAAACAATAACAATAATGCTCGTGTAAGTGATGTAATTAAGTATCAGCCTGTACGGCACGTTACGAGTTTGAACGTGACGCCCATTAATCCGCCAGCCGGATTTTGTCAGTCGGGGTCGTCACAATTTGCGACAGCCAAAAAACGAGTTGGGCCTCGTACTCATAGCACAACTATTAATCTGCATCTGAGGCCGCCGCCGCCGCCTTATTTGCATCCGCAGATTCAGATAAATACTTCTGGTGGGAGTGTAACGTATAGTGCTAAATCAGGTGATGGGCAACATCCTTTCACTTCACATTTTCGCATTTCCATTACCCGTTTTGGGGGCTCTTTTTCAGCTGTAAGGACTTATTTGCATCATCCTGATTCTAAATCTTCTTCTCAGCCCCTGGGTTGCGTTGAAAGCATTCCTTCCAGACAAGTTTATCCGCCGGCCACTGGCTGCGGAACCGAATCTTGTTGCAGCCCTTCCTCTCTGTCTTTTCCTGCAGATTTCTCGTTCTCTTCACACAATCACCCTTCCCCTCTTTGTGATCATAATTGTTTCGGTAGTCCTTCCAAATTTCCTCTGCGTAAGCCTAGTTTGCTTCAATGCAATTTGAATGGCAAGGTGTTTGAATGTAATGATGCAGGGCTAAGAAAAGCTGCCCTGTTGACACCTTCGTCGGCAGCTTTACATAACTTTAATGTTCAAAACAGTCAGAGACAAAGGATAGGCCTATGTCAGGAGAGCAGTCGGGATATGCAGAAAGACCTTGCCTATATTCAAGGTAAATGTGCATGCTTTCATCCTCTGAAAATGGCTCAGCTTTTGTCGACATAATTTCATTGGATTGGCTAATTGTTTACTCATTATCAAGTTTGAAAAAATAAAAACATTAAAAAAAGCAACTTGAAACTTGCCTTGCTACTCATTAAAACTTTTTTTTAAAAACTGTTGCATGTTACTTCTTCCCTGTTTCGTAATCTATTCCAGTTTATTTACTTTAGAGTCGACGTATAAATCGGATGGAAATCTTTTTGAGTGGAGCCTTTTTGTCCACTCGCAGCAACGAAATTGTGGTCTAATTCGTATGCATTTTTTTTTTTTTTTACTTGCTTGCTTTATATGTTTTGTTTTCTGCATTAACGTTGGCTGGAATACTTAACTAAACTAACTCGTATTTTCAGTGCCCATACTAAAACTCCCTTCTCGTTTCCCACTCGTCTTTTGTGCTGCCAAATTCTGACATACACAAATGAATTAAAAAAATATATATATGTAAAGATAATTAAGCAAATTGTTGTTGTTTGCATTTACTTATTAAAAAAAAAAAAATAGATTTTAGGCTTATTCCCAATCACAGCAGATTGTATGATGAAGTCTTTAATTCAAAAATGTGCCTAAGATTATTTGCATTTCAGCTTAAATATTATATTACCAGTTTCCATTACTGGTCATGTAGTATTTATCTTCTACTGTACATGCATTATGACTTGGTCGACAGTAATAATCGTAATAATACCACAGTAGAAATCTTAACCAGTGATAGGTAAATTCTGTGTTAAAATTCTGTTTAGATAACTGAACTACCCTTGAATGAATAGCTGAGTCTTTTGTTTTTTTAAGCATGACATAGATGCCTAAGTATTAATATTTTTAGATTTTAAACCCATTTTGCATTTTGTTGTTACTGGACTAATTTATTTAGATTAAGTTTGATATAATGGGAGATTGGTATACTGTTGATTTTAAGAATTCAAAGTGTATATTATTTTATACTTCAAGCCTCCGATGTCATTAAGAAGAAAATTCCCATAGCGTAGTTTAATTTACAGCTTTTTGCAATCGATAAAATGTAGTTTTCAATTGAAAAAATAATCTTTTCAAACGAAAAAATGCAGTTTTCAAATGAAAAAATGTGGTTTTCAAAATAGAAAATGCAGTTTTCAAATTAGAAAATAAATAGAAAAAAAATTCATAAAATATAAGTCAAAGAAATAAAATAATTTACATAATAAAATAAAGAAAGCGTCCCAGTTAGCCCTAAAGTTCTAGATTAGGAGCTTTAGTTAGCCTCACTCTCCCTTACCCTCTAGTGGCAATTATTTGTATTATATAAACGGCGACGAAATTAAGCAGACGACGGGCAAGATGAGCTCAGCGAACGTGTGTAACTCGAATATAGGCTAAAATACATACTGTAAAAAGATTTCCACAATTTACATACACGTAAAACATTAAATTTTTTACATGTAATTATGGATAATGTTCCATTCCATAAAACTAACCAAGTGAAGCAGCTAATTGATGATCACAGCTGCCAAGTAATTTATCTACCGCCGTATAGCCCGTTCCTAAACCCTGTAGAGGAAGCGTTCAGCAAACTAAAATTGCTTGTGCGCTGCGAACACGCGCCTGACCAGCCAGCCTTTTCAACTGCAGCAGCGCAAATAACCCCCCGCGACTGCAATGGTTGGGTCGTTCATAGCCGGCAGTTTTTAGTACCGTGCATTCAGCGTACTGAAATTTTAAATGATCTTCCAGACATTCCTCAAAATGATAATGATGATGACAATGAATAGAAGAGAATAGAATTTGTGTTTTTTACTGTATGTTTCTTATTGTATACAGCTACTATATTTACTCCTTGTAATACGGCGTAATATCCAATGTTTTTATATAGTTTTACACTATATCTACAGTAATTTGCATAATAATCTTTAATTTTATAATACTAATATTTATATAATAAAATTTTATAATTTACTGTACTATAACAATATATATAATTAAATTCTTTGGTTTCTTTGACTTATATTTTATGAATTATTTGTCTATTTTCTAATTTGAAAACTGCATTTTCTATTTTGAAAACCACATTTTTTCAATTGCAAACTACATTTTACCAATTGCAAACTACATTTTATCGATTGCAAAAAGCTGTAATTCTTTGGTTGTTTCTAGAGCCTCATTCCAGGTATGAGAAATGGAATGATTAAACTGTAACATTTTAATGCTCTTGTACAACGTGAATCTGACAGAAAGTGTCATCTGGAAAGCTGAATTATTCCACTACAGTAGAGATTAAGCTTTACTTGTATATTTTTATTCGTCATCTTTTTGTTGAGGTTTGCATATCAGATATTAACAACAATACAATGTTAGTGTGTAAAGTTGGCGTTTGAATTATTGACACAGTATACAGTGAAACATCGATTTTATGACATCTTGCAGACAAAGTTAAAAGAATGGAAAATCAGGGGAAATGAAGAAAGATATAGGATACCTTCCAAATGTACCTTATTTGCATTCCACATTACAAATTGTTCACTTCTTAAGCCAGTCAAAAGCTAAGCTTTCTTTACATTTTTCCTATTGTTTCAACGAATGCAGTTTATTTTTAAGATTTGACACCACCTGAAGAAATCCTGGAAGCTCAAACAAGCAAAAATTAAAAAAAAATAAATTAATGTGTTCTTTCTTTCGCAAACGTATTTGCTATTACACTAAGTTGTATGTCGTCAGTGAAACAATATATTTTAATAAGAAAATTTTTCTTTAAAAATGTTTTTTTAATCTGTAAAAAGTACATTTTATTTTGAAATTTTCGAAGTATGTTGGTAAACCAGACAATCGAGCACCCAAACTGCATATCCGAACTTTTAGTCGACATACGAGACAACACTGAGATTGGAGCACATTGCCAATGAATGCACTTTATTTCTGGGTATAACGGCTGCAGTTTATTTCTGGTTCAAAGTTATAATAGTGGCGGTAGTCGAGAGTCTGTATTGAAATCTGCGCAAAATCGAAGTAGATGCTACTGGTGAGACAATGTACAATCGCAGGAAACGTAAATTCAAGGAGTTTTTAACATTGATCTTATGAGCATTTTGCATAGGCTACGAATTTGTAACCTAAAATCGAAGTTTCACTGTATAAGTTTTATTGAAATGAGAGGAAAATGACTTGTAACGTCAATGCTTTATAGTCTGGTTGATTCTCATATATTGTTCACTTTACAATTCCCAATGTGGTTTCATAACCTGATTAAATTCTTACAGACGTTCATGGCCAATCAATCTCATGATCCAGTGCCCTCGCCTAGACTTTTTTACAACTGTGAAAAAACCCCAACTCTCTAAATATTTTAGAGTTAAATGAAATTACATCAAGGATCCAAACAAACACTGTCGTCAGGAGCCACAATTTGGTGACCGTGTTAGTTCATTAAAAAAAAAAGTAAATTCTCTGTAAAGTTTTGAACATACAGAATGTATACATATATCATAAATGTCGTGAAATGAAAAATAAAGTCAAAAATCGTGAAGAGCGTAGGGTTGGGCGATTAATCGTGATTAATGGAAGCAAATTGATCAATATCGATAGATATTGTTTTAAATATAGGGCTAATCGAGTAATCGTGATTATTCTATTAGATTCATTTATTTAAATCGGAGACGCTTTATAGTACTTAGTAAGCGTATTTGATTTAAACACATCAATTAATATTGACAAAGATGAGATCACGTGGTTCGCTTAATCGATTTAATCGATCCGATAATTAATCAATTGAACTAATTGATCGTTTTTGTTAATTGAATGTATTTTTCGATTACAGTTATCGATAAATGCCCAATCCTAGAAGAGAGATAAAAGATGAGAAGTGCTAGCAAGAGAACGATACCTTGTTTGGTGCAACAGTGTAGAAATCAGTCTAGTTTAAAGAGAAGGAAGTTGAAGTTATGAAGCCTCCTTACAAATGTAAATAGCAAAAAATGAGCTCCCTTCTCATTAAACTTCTACGGCCTTCTACAGTGCTGCACTAAGCAAGGCAATACTATACCCAGGTTCATTAAGAGTTTGCAGTGGAGAAATTTGTTCAGCAAACCATGCATTGTCACAAGCGCATTTACATGTAGTTAAAACATTAGTAGATGGATGCATACAAACTGGGAGAAACTGATCATTCTCACAGAAATTTTGCATGAATTTTACTGTGTTCCATGTCCTTTTGCATAGTTGTTTGGATGGATATCTCCCACCCAAAAGAGTAGTGCCATACGTAAAAAGGATAATAATCTCTATAAACGTAAACAAAAAAAAAAAAAGTTTCTATGTTAGCAAACTCTTTATTACAGAAACAAAGACTAATATTTCTTTTATAAACACAGTTACACTGGCAATATTTTAATCTTGTGCATGCTTACGGTATACAATTCACTATCAGAAAAATGAAGTTAAATCATCATGGCAGGCGGCATTGTCACCTCATACATACTTTACCAAATTTAAAAATATAAGCATAAGGGAATGATCGAAAAGGTAGGGGAGGAGGTTAACTTAAACAAGATAAAAGAAAATAGAGATTGAAAATTCCAAGAAATAAAAGCCTAGTGAGGGATGGAGAAAATAAGGAAGGTGAAAGTTTTTTCTGTGAACGTTCACGAATAAAGCTTTGGAAAAGGCTCCCACTGCAGTCTCTTAGTGAATCCACGTTTAAATAAAATCATGGTTGGGCAGTATTAAATAAAATTGAAATATTAAGGACTATGATTGATATAAAATATTTTTAAGTAATCAATTTTTTTGGCAAGTGAGGCTTTTGTAAAAATTGTTGGTTTCTCTGAAAACTGTTTGTTGGAAATTGCTGATAACTAAAAATTCAAACTATTAATGTGAAATTTAAGATGATTACAAAATCTGTGTTTGCGATAAATATGCTTCCATTTCATTACTTGTTAGTTTGGAAAATCCAAACTCTGATTAAATCCAGAATCCATGTCCCACAGGTGGGCCCGAAGCCCAAGGGGCTCAAATGCAAGGAAGCGGAAAGTCAGTTGAACTATTAATGTCTGGGTATAGGAATTGCCTTACTATCTGACAAGTATTATTATTTTTCCCAAATAGTTGAATACCAATGAAAAGCAAAGCTGAATCTTAAGATTTGTCATCTTCTTAATCTATTGCAAGCTTCGGCTTATTCAACTGGTTTAAATATTCTGTTTAGGAATGGGTTGAAATAGCTTTGAACAATTGAAAAATGCAGTTTTTAACATTACAGTTTTATCCTTACACAGCTGTGGGATTAAACAGAATGTCACGGTTAGTTTTCTGAAAATTGTGTTGTAATATTAAGGTGACCAGATTTTCAAAAGGCAAAACTGGGACACTCCGCGATAACCGGAACCGGAAGTAAATCATATGGCTGTGTAAGTTGTGTGAAATGAAGTCGGAAATGCCCGAAAGTGGCATGTTTTGATTATCAAAATTCTACTGGAAGTAAGAAAGCAAGTAAAATACACAAATGAAAAGCTTTTTCATGAAACTTTTATTAAAACAAAATCCATACATAATTTAGTACTTCTTAGAACTATGAATTTCCTTCAAGAGATCTTTTCTCGATTAAAGATATTTGGAAAATTCAACACAACTTTGACCATAATTAATCTTAGTGATTAGTAGAGCCTTCAATCTTTTCACATGTACCTGAGTTTTTTCACTTTTCCAGATATTGTTTATGTGAGAAAAAAAATGGGATAACCCGGGACACTTTTTCAAACCGGGACTGTCCCAGCTAATCTGGGATGTCTGGTCACCTTATGTAATAAACTGATAAAAACTTGTTTCAGTGAAATGCTGATTTAGATCATTATCAGTGATCATGAAATTGTTTGTTTAGAACATTTATTCATGGCACTTACTTGGTTATTAAAGTTTTTTTGTTTATAAAGTTTGGTAACTTAAGTAAAGTTTATGAACTGTAGGGGCAACAAACTTGAATATTTTTTTTATTCAATCAAATACTGTTCAAAAAATAAAGCAAAAACTGTGGAATGTAACAACCAAAAAAGGGAAACCTCTAATCCACAAGGAGAATTGAAATACCAGATACGTATTTCGGCTACCCATCTTCAGCGGTGAGAGACAAAAGTAAATAACAGAATAATGTCTTAAAGCTAGAAATATATAGACAAGGGGGGGGGGGGTAAATTGTCAAAAATATCTCCCATCGGTGAGTGGAAGGGATATACTGTTTGCTGAAATCAGTTTAAAAGTTGAAGGGAAATCATGTTATCGTAGAATTTTTCAATAAGAAAGTTAATTGCCATTATTTTCAAATTCTTACCAACCAGAGTCAAAGCTGGAGTAGCCAACTAGACAAAAGAAAACCAGTATTATAAAATCATTTTCTGTATCATCATGAAAGCCTATTACATAGCACGCATGTTGAAAAGGACCTAGGGAGAACGGATTGAAAAATCAGTATAGCACAGGTTTTGTAAGTAATACAAAAGTATTATTAAAATCTTGATGTAAAAATTTCATTGGCTTTGTGCCATCAGCAGGCAGAAAATTAATGAAAGATTAAATTTAATTTCAGAATCAATTTTTGTATTACTTGCCAAATTTTTATTCCGATTTATATACAGACCATGAATGCCAAGAGCCAATCATTCAAAACTAAAATTATTGCATTACCTCAGATACTCTTTGCAGAGCAAGATGCTGTAGGCTGTGTCAAGACTGTCAGTTATGCTAAATGATGACGATCTGGCGGCAAATGGAACTTGACATGTTTTAGTCTAATGAAATCATGAGATTGATTGGCCATGACTGCATTTAGTGACTTGACAAAATTTAATGTGGCATGGTTAAAATGCTGGATAAGAACTTGGGTCTCTGAATATTTATGCCGTACCTTGAACTTGTTTTAGGTACAGAGATCCAAAAATTTTCATTTACAGTGTTTTGTTTATAGTACATAAAATAATTATGTGTAATTTGTCTTTCTCTCAGACGTCTCAATGTATATTGTCTGGTCTTAAGTCATTTTACTGATTTTGTGCTTGTTGTATCATCTTTCAATTAGAGCTCGTCAATTTTATTGTGTGGTAGATTGTTGCTGTAAGATTCAGTGAAACGCTACCGTCACATAGTACACTAGCAACTGCGTGGCATGTTTTGTATGAATGATCTCCATGCACAACTGAACATGTCTAGCCATGTGTCTTTACATTCTTGCTTTGACTTTGAGTAATTGGTACATGGTGTTCAGATAAGATCGATAAAAATCAGATAGGTATATTTCTGGATTAATGACGATTGTTATCAATAATTTTTTTTTTTTTTTTTACCCCGACTTTAATGTCACAAATAAAAAGGATGGAATCTTGCATCATGAAAAAGCTAAACTTGCTGTAAAGGAAGGAAAAACCTCTAACCACAGGAAAAAACAAATATAAAATGCTATATTTTCAGAGGCTGTTCTCGGTGGCAATTTGAGAATGACCATAAAGTTTCTCAGTCTATGCTGATATTGAAATTTAGAAAAACATGTGGTTTACATTTATTCACCTTTACATTTTCATCAGTGAATGCATAGATTATGTTGAAATTGTAAGGTTAATTCTTTTTAACACTAAAAAAATAACACTTTATTGAATGCAAATGGTCTTTATAAGGGTTGTTCAGGAATTTTTGCATTCTAGTCCGTAACTTTATTTGTTAACCGATTTTCAAAATTCTTTTTGTATCTGATACTTATGTTTGTCTTCTATGTAATGCACTATTCGCTTTTCGACATAGTTCCCATTCCTTTCCACACATTGCGCCAACGCACGACTAGTTGGGTGATCCCATCGGAGAGGAATCCGGGGGTTGTTGTCGACACTAGAATTGAATGGCAGCTTTGGACCCTCTTCCGTAGCACGATAACGCCTGCATACACACGATCGCCACACACCAGAGGCATTGCAGTGCCCACAATGTTCAAAGATGAAAAACTGCAATTCAAAGACGAAAGAGCACCTTAAGGGACATGAGTTGTATTCTGACAATGAGGTGAAAGATGCCATTCAATCCTTGTGTCGACAACAACCCTGAAATTCCTATTTGACAGGTTCACCCGACTAGTCACACGTTGGCGCAATGCATGGAAAGGGATGGGGACTATGTCAAAAAGTGAATAGTGCATTACATAGAGGACAAATGTTGTAAGCAGGGCTTGAAATTCAGGCCGGGATGGCGGGATTCTCACCCAAAATTTTAATATCGCTCCCAAAATAACTTTCAGGAGGGGAGTTTCCCCACCCATGACATTTAATCATATTAAGTTTTTATGATTTTTTATTAATATTTTTTTTTCTCTGTATCTTACAATATTAGTTTTCTCAATATAAGTTTGGACACTATCACACTTTTCCATCCGTAAATCATTAGATTACGGGTTTAACTTGTCATCAGTCAGTATTGTTGAATATTTTCAGAGAGATTTAACTTTTGAACCAATGGAGTTTCCTAATTCCAATCGTCACCGTTGCGGTATCGTCAAGAGAAAAATAATAAAGTAATAGGAATTTATTGGGTAGCTCATAGATTAGCATTATGTTTAGATGCTTCAAAATCATGTCGAGATTGCTAAATACCGAGACACACTAAAATCCATTTTCATATATTTTAGTAGTATTTAATTTTTTGTTTATTGAAATATAAGAATTTATTTCATTTATTTTTTGACTGAGTTTTTGTTATTTTATTATTCTTAACACATTTATGTACAAAACTTAAAATATGCTGAAAAATCACTTGCATAACTCGTAACTTATTGCCTCCCTCCCAAAGAGTTTAACTCCCCTCCATTTACAAACGTAGGAGGGGATGCTCCCCTCCATGAAAAATCTGAATTTCAAGCCCTGTGTATGTATCGGAAACAAAAAGAATTTTGAAAATCTGTTAACAATCAAGTTATGGGACCAGGAGGCAAAAATTCTTGAACAACCCTCATAGTTTTAATAAAAAATGGGTTTTCTTTATCTTTTCATGAAATAGTGGATGAATGGAGCCACTTATTGGTTTACTGTGTGTCTGTCTGTCCCCTTGATATTTTCTACATTTTTTGACGTAAAAGATTGAAATTCGGAATGTTACTAACTATGGGCATGTCCTCCTTCACTATTTAGTTTGATTTTGATTGGACCACTGAACGGAGTTATGAGGGCATGGAAAAATTTGTGTGTGTGCATTATTGGTGCCCTACAATATCAATGTGCTTACCTACAGTGAAAGAAAAGCTCCATATAATAGAAGATGCTTTAGTATTGTATTCATGCTGCTGTAGATAGGAAATACGATGTCGGGGAGAGCTGTATTTGCAACTGGAGAAAAAGTAAAATGCGTCTACACCAAACCAATAGTAATTGCCTAGCATTTCACAGCCAAGAAATCCAGTTTCCGGAGATCGAGAAAAGGCTGCCTGATTATAGTGCCTATAATAACAATTTGGATTCTCATTTACTGGCGAAATTGGCCAAATAATGGCTTTGTGTAAGATTCACATTTTAAGAGTAAAACTCAAAATACGGCAAAATATTATTTTTCCAGAATTTTCCCTTCTAAAAATTAGATTGCATGGATTATTTGATGCCACAGAGTATTTGCGTATACACAGTATTTTAGTGATGAAATTTCTGGCAGTTCTCACGTTAGGAAATGACGTGCTTTGCTCCAGGGAGGAGATGACTAGAGAGATTCTTTTCAGTTTTAAGGCTTTTCTTACTAAAATACTACATTATTGTATTTTCTGAGCTAACAGTCGCCCTTTTTTTCCAAAAATTTTTGGCTCCTGTGGGATTCTGTGATTAATATAAAATTACAAGAAAATTCAAACTTTTTTGATCTCGAAAAATGAAAAAATAAGATTTGTATGTCAATAAGAAAGTTTATTGTTCATTATTAATCACATTAATTCAGTAGTTATAGAAATCAAAAGTATTATTACTGGTAATTAGATTGGAATAGGTCTAATTTTTTTTTATTGCATCATATAGTGAGATTAAAACAGCAGTGTTTTATACAGGGTGAAGTAAAACAATAGGAACAAACTTCAAGTGATGATTTCCGTCCAGAAAAGGAAATGGGCGTTTGTCTGTGATAGAACAATTAGTACAGAACATGACATTACTTTGGCAGTAATTGTGGCAGCGTTACAAAAGATACTTCAGGTAGCGTCCTTGGAATGCAATGCCAGAGTTCATATGTCATCGCATCATGGATTGCCTCATTCGTTTGAATGTTCCAGCTTGTACATGATGTGAAAATACATGGATTGCCTCCACATATACAACATAATGTTACATTTCAATGTTCTTATCCATATGTGAAGATCATCTCAGCTTGTTCTTGATATGAATAAAGATGTACTTCTGTTACATGACAAATACTCAAAAGTATCTCTGCAATAGGAAAAAGTTTTTTTTCTGTTAAGTATTTAAAAAAAGAAAAAAAAGTGATGTGAAATGTGAATCTGATGTAATGTATGATGACAGTATGAAGTATGTGGATTAGTATAGCAGGCAGATTGTGATGTCAAATCAAAGAAAACCAATCGGAAATTTTCAAATGGGATGTGCTTTCACATTTTTAAATTCAAATTTAATAAAAAATTTTAAAAGTTAATAGTGTTTTTGACCGCTCTTTTCATGTCAAAACTTGCATTTAGGTATTTTTTTAGAAAGTCTTTTTGACCGCTCATTAAGGTATTTTTTAGGAAGTCTTTTTTTTCTTTAAATAGGAACCAGAAGTTGAGTTTTTAATTTGTGTTATTGTATTGTTATGGGGGCATGATGTTGTGCATACAATTATTGCCATTTCCATGGAAACTATGCATTTTTGGTCATATAGTGATAGACTGATAGGCTCATAGGCTTTCATCATAACTTTCATCCTTTCATCTAGCGATTTCGTTGAAGCTCAGTCAAAAAACTTAGTGGTTTATTGTTGTGCATACGGTTAGTTCTTCAGTCGGTGAAGATAAGTTGTTTTTTTTTTTTTCCCCCCCCCCCCCCCCAAAAAAAAAAAAAAAAAAAAAATTTCACCTTGTTGGTTCACAGTAGGCTCTGTCATAAGCATTTCGCATATGACTGCTTTAACATAAAGCCATCAATAGCGGAATGGATTGGTTTTACACAAGTAGAATACAGTGGGGTCTCTGCTAACGAACGTAATTCGTTCCAGAACCTTGTTCGCTAACTGAATTGTTCGTTAGCCGAATCGTGTTTTCCCATAAGAAAGTGTGAAAACGATTTTAATTGGTTCCAGAACTTAAATTAAAAATTAAATTAAGTAAATTTATTTTCTATTGGTTATTTTTTAATTTAACTTTATTTTATTTAACACCTCATTTGAGGTAAAATACAATGGAGAGAATGGTTCCAATTGTAGATTTGTTAAGTCCATACTGCTTGGCCAAATCTGTGACTCTAAGTCCTTGCTCTGATTTTTCTATGATCTCTTTTTTCAGTTCAATGGTCAGAACTTTCCTTACTGACTTCTTTCCGTCACTGCCACTCTTCTTCGGAGGCATTTTTGACAGTAATGTTAAGTTCGATCTATGTGTTACTATAATTTACCGCTTTATGTTCACATGAAAACATCAACACGTGACGTCTTCATCTAAACATCCGTTGTATCACTGCAGAACACGTGGAACTCGCAGCTGTCGAAACGGAAGTAATAAACGTGCACCTGTTATTCGATCTTAGCGCGCGCGTACTTGTTTTTTTATTTTTTATTTTGCTCCCTACTTCCGTTCGTTAGCCGAATTGCGTTCGTTAGCCGATACCGGAAACGTACGAATGCCCTGTTCGTTAACTGGATTGTTCGTTAGCAGGGGCGTTCGTTAGCCGAGACCCCACTGTACTGTTGAATGCAAATTTGTTTACTGACCAGTTCCGACTTTGTTTTCTCATAAAACTTCTGAAACGGGAAGGACGTAGTTAAGTACAAAATAGAATATTATTTTTTTTTTTAAATATTCACAATAAATCAGGATTTTGTACTTCAGCATCAGCAGACTCAAGATCAAAACCGATTTCACGATCACTACTATCGTTATCGATGGACGATTCTTCGCTATTGTAAAAGCATTCTTCTTTCTCATCGCCTCTTTCTGGCTATTTGCCTCTGGTCTATTTGAAAGAGGATCACATTCACATGGATTTAGATTAAATATTACAAAGTTATGAATTATTTCTGAAAGATCATCCATTTTATTATTAATGAAAAATGGGAAAGAAAATTCCATAGCCTGGATTTGAACCAGGAACCTTTGGCTCGGACCGCTGACGCGGTAACCATTGCGCCACTGGGGACGTGAAAGCTCGACATAATAATAATTTTATTATTGTGAGATGCACGTGAAGTCAACCCCTTGCCTTTATGACTGTACGAGATCTAACTGAAGTTTGACGCTAACGACGTCGTGAACCTGCCCCTGGTGTTAAGAGCGAAGATTGCGATTTCATGGTTGCACAAGACACGCTATTTTACTTTGATTTATTAAAAATACAAACCAATCCAAACTAAAAGAACCAGTTATTATTAAACTTCTTACCTGGAATTATTACTATACATAAGTAGAACGCTTTTAGTGTCGGTGGTATTTTTGATGTCAGTTCCCCTTTAATAAAAATAAGATATCAGTTTGTTTCATATACTCTCTCTGAAACTATGAATGACCACCTTTTGTTTTTCATTTAATGCATTGCAGCTGTAATACAAAGTAGCATGGTCAATCACATGCCGACTCAATAAGAAAGTTTTAAATCTTTCCTTCAAAATAAAAACATTTTCTTTTTTAATGTAATTAAAGAATGGGAAGTTCGGCCGAAAAATAACATTTGTCACCTCTAAAAGAAAGTCTACAACCATTAGTGCATCAATCTTCAGCAAGTTATCAAATTACCCTTTTTGCAGCCTGGATTGGTCATGGCAATTTTTCAAAGAAAACCAATCGGAAATTTTCAAATGGGATGTGCTTTCACGTTTTTAAATTCAAATTTAATAAATTGTTTAAAAGTTGATACAGTAAAACCTCGTTGCAACGTACTTCAAGGGACCTGGAAATTTGTACGTTATTCTGAGGTGTACGTTTCTGAAACTGGGGGGGGGGGGGAGAGGGGGGCTTGTGAAAAATGCATATATTCATAGAAAAACATAAGAATACATGAATGCATTTTATTTTATTCAATACAAATACACTATAGGATATACAATATGTAGTGAAATGTTGAAATGAAAAATTCCCTGACTTTTCCCGGTTACATTCCCGTACCTATCCCGAACCCTAGTCACCCTGTTACATGCACATAAATTAAACAAACATAAATTAAAATAAACAAACACTTAATCTTACCGTATTGAATATGGGCAATCGTCTGTCAAGTGAAGGTCTCTAATCTAATTGCAGCACAAATTGGATCCCGACTGAGTAGCATGCAGAGATTTCTGGGTTACTGACCAACCAATGAAATGTGAACTCGGCTTAATTAGCCCATTGGCCCAGTTGCAACTTTCGTATGGGCTGCATTGACCAATCAGTGCAAGACGTGAACGATGTACGTTGTACTGAAGGGATAATTTAACCAAGGGGGATGTAAAATTAGTACGTTATTCTGAAATGTACGTTAAAGTGAGGTACGTTGTAACGGGGTTTTACTGTAGTGTTTTTGACTGCTCTTTTCATGTCCGTGTCCAAATCTATTAAAAAATAATTCCATGCATGATCCTCACTAAGGTATTGTTAGAAAGTCTTTTTTTTTTTTTTGCTTTAAATAGGAACCAGAAGATGAGTTTTTAATTTGTTATTAATAAATAAACAATTCTTGTCCACAAAATATTTAATTGACATATACGTATTTCGAACTCTTTGGGTTCATTATTCAGTTCATAATGAGTAGAGTTCGTCAGTACAATTTATAGTGGAACAGACTACCGGTCTTCCAATCGCTGTCCACAAGCAAAGTCCACAGCCAGTACAGGAACGGGGAGCCTCTTCTTACAAAAATGCGGACCTAGGAGAAATACCCAGGCCGCCAAACCAAGCATAATAACATAAAAATCGATATATCGACAAAAAACCCCTTCCCTCATTATACAAACAACAAAGAAAATCCTTGACAAAGCCGGGAATAAATGGCGAAACTAGTTGGAACTCCTGATGTCCCTCTGTTATACTGTAAGGCCACCACCTGTTTAGTTAATAGGAACAGTATTATGATCCATCCTTCCACCGAAAGAAAATCGGAATGCACTGGATGCCTTTGAGTTATTGGAAATTGCTAAGAACCCAGATTTATTATTAAATGGAGATGCGGGCCCCATCGGAGATTCAACATTGATAAAATCATCGAAGCTTTTTGGTTGTTAATTTATTTTTCTTTGTCGGTATATGTCAATATACGTCATTATACAAATGTGGGAAGAGGTTTTTTGTTGATATATCGATTTTTATGTTATTATGCTTGGTTTGGCGGCCTGGGTATTTCTCTTAGGTCCGCGTTTTTGTAAGAAGAGGCTCCCGGTTCCTGTGTTGGCTGAGGACTTTGCTTGTGAACAGCGATTGGAGGACCGGTAGTCTGTTCCACTATAATTTGTACTGATTATCATTTTGACATTGAATAATGAACCCAAACGGTTCGAAATACGTATATGTCGATTAAATAATTTTGTGGACAAGAGTTGTTAATTTATTTATTATGCCACTTCAGTAGTTCAACGTTTTTCGTTTGTGTTATTGTAATTATGGATAGCTAATATCTCATTTTCACAATGAGCATTCTCAATATTAGAATTCATTATTAGAAGGGTGTGAATAGTTGTCAAATTGAGAAAATTACGCATTTGTTTCAGGGTAAATTATCCTTAGTTTACTTCACTATTCTTTTGCTTACATCTATCGTTGAATAAAATCAAGTTTTGAAAAAAAAAATTGTCTACTTCTAGAAGAGTTCTAAATGAAAGTCTTGAGTTAATTTATAAATATAGGTAATATTTTCATATATAATGAGACTAATTGCTTTTTAAGTACTCTTAAATATTTTTTTTTTAATTATTAAAAGAAATCTCTCTATAGATTATGAGTAAGCGAGTGTTTTTCTTGTTAGAAACTGCATTATTTAAATTCAACCTCGGAGGGTGAGAGGGAAAAACAAACTTATTTTGGAATTGAGTTTTAGGAAGTTTGAAATAGGGAGGAGGGGAGATGAAAGGAGGACTAAGATGTACACCTGCAAATAGCTACTTGAAACTAGAATTACATAATCGTCTAAAAATAATGAATGAAGTAATTTGGTGCTTAGTCATTAGGTCAGAAAAGTATTGCAACGAGGGAAGATTTTTGTCATGGAGAATCTTGAAAGATCTTTAGCAGATGATGATGAAAGGGTGGGGAGAGGAAGAGGAGGAGAAATGTGTTACTATTTGTTGTTCCAGATCTTTGATTATTTTAAGTTATCAGTTAAAGTATGATGTTTCTTTTGAAAGGGACTGGAAAATTAGACAATGTTTGTTTTCTACATGCAGAAAGAAAGTTGGTTGGAGGTACCCTTTGTCCTCAGTCTTTATTTGGTGAAGCTTTTGTTCTTTTTCAGTGGCATTTTTTTTTTCTCTTCAAGGTGTTATTTATTTCAATTGTCAGCCCAGAGGGGTTTGGCATCTGTTTGTCTTGGCTAGAAACAAGGTTTTGAAAATCTTTTTCAGCTCCCCATGCTTAACAAACAACACTTTTATCTAAAATTGCTCGCCAGACATGAAGTTATTTCTCGAAAATTTTCTCCTTATTAGATGCTATCTAAGCAAACATCATGTTTTACAATGCTAAACAAGATCGTGAGTAAAATTTGCATGGAAAACTTTACGGAATTTGAACTTTGTTTTAAATCTACTTGGCATTTACTGCGCATTGATGGCTTGCGGTTTAAGAGTTTTTGTTGTTGTTGATGGGTTTTTTTTTTGTTTTTTTTTTTTTTTAATAAAGACCTCCCTCTCTCTCCCTTCCATTATCGAGGGAATTAGTTTTTTTCAAGTCATTGGTCTTTAATTTTTATAATTAATAATTTATTAAGTAGCGGAAGAATGGAGTTACTTATGATTTTATCATGTCAGTCATCCCCTTCATATGGTTTGTTTTTTGATGTAGAAAGTTCAACATGTAGCTACTTCACTATTTATTTTGGTTTCAGTTGTCCCACTCGGTCGTAGGATTGGTGGAACTTAGAGGAGTCCATCTGTCTATATAATGTGTAAAAGAGTGACATTTGCTATGCAGGTTCCTTTAAGCAAGATCTTCGTTAGTTATTTGGAACAAATTGCCCCAGTAGGGTCAGAGTTTTGGGGGAATGGGTCACATGGTCTTTGTTTTATAGTACCCGGCACGAAAGAAAAAAGAAAATGGTGCATGCGTAAATGAAAAAAACCCTCGTTCAACCAATCGGAAACGAACAAGAAATGGGATATTACTTATTCCTGGCATCGGTAATAAATAATGCCCCGTTTCTATTCCCTTTTTGAGTGGTTGAACGAGGTTTTTTTTCATTTAAACGAGCGTGAGTTTCCTTTTTCTTTTGTGCCAGGCACCTAAAGTAGCAACATATGACATATGTCATTCGATTGGAAGTGATGAGAAACGAAAGAGTTCTTTTCCATCTTCTAAATACTAAATTCAAAAATGGGGTTTTGGTTTTAAAAAAATGGAGTTAAATAGTCTGAATAAAATGGGTAAAAATAGATGAATCGGGGCCTCTGCTATTTTCCTATGCCTTCCTGGGGGGGGGGGGGGGGAGATTAATTTCTTGTTATCATTATTTTTGATATAGTATTTCTTTTTAAGTGCTTTAAATGTCTTTAGCGATTGGAAGCAAGACTTTTAGGTCTGATGAAGAGGTTCATAGGCCATGCACGTGTGGCTGTAAACTTTGCCAAAATAATTTTTATGAAGTATCATGCAAAATTTAATTAAAAATTTAAAAAAAAAGATATGTAAAAACACTGAATATATTGATGAGTAAATTCGAGATTTCATCATTATGAAGACGACTGAAATGAACAGGACTACCTGATTAATTGGGCCAAAATTTTAAGAAAAGCTTGACCCAGTAGGGTTTTACCAGCATTTTTAATTTTTAAAGAGTAGTGAAGTTTCTGAATAAGTTCTTCAAACAATTCATAATTACAATTAGAAAGAGGATGGAAAAAAAATGGAGAGCGACAGCAGAAGTCGTGGTCCCTAGTTCAGTTCCAGATTGCAGATTTTTCCTTCCCCTTTTTTCTAATTGTAATTATTGTAGCACTTTTAATGTCTATTTATTGAAATGAATTTTTAAACAACTGAAAAGGATTCGGGAGCGGGTTCTTTTGGTTTCTTATTTTTACTTACTTTAATCGGTTTGTTTCTTCATTCTTTTTAAAAACGCAGTGTCTACATTCACGGCTACCGTGAAGGCATAATGGCTCACGACAGTAAGGAGTGAAGTCTTTCTCATTATTGCCGGGAGTTGTTTCAAGAGTTGGAGAGTTTTATAAATGAACGGCAACAAAAAACATTTTTTCAACTTCAGAAATCTCATTCTGTTTGCTAAATTATATAAATAATAGGGTCATAATTTTTCCAAGATTTATAGTATTTAATTTTCAATATTTGAATAAATAAAACTTATTGGAGTGCAAATTTCTTAGTCGGTGGACGAGGGTGGGGGGGGGGGGAGGTAAATTCACAAGTAAACACGGGGCATTACTTTGTTTTTGTAAACTTCATTATCATGACTGTTTCACCCCTTGTTGGCCTACCACTCACTAAGAGTGAAGGTTACGTGTTCGTTTCCCCAACTCAATTTTTTTCTTTCTGAAATTGACTTAAAAACTCATGATTCCAGAAAATGTACTGAAATTTAACCAAAAAAAAAAGAACATCTGTCTATACTTTACTATCTTCTCCGAAACGGCAAAAAGCAGCACCAAATTAATATTTGAGAGTACTTTATACTGTTCCTTGATGTATTTTTATGACAATTGGTTAACCCTGTTTGAAGATAATAATTTTTTTTTTCAAAAATGAAGATACGGCCGTAGTGTTCATACCAGCAAACCAAACTCAATAAATTCGAGACGTACGGATTCCCCCATTAAGACGCATTCTTTTCGTAAATAACTTGTTTGCTTCTGATAAGCCAGTTCTGAGTTATAAAGATTTATATCTCCCCCTCCCCCCTACAAAAAATGTTTGTTTCTTTTCTTTCCAACTCCCGGCAACAACTGTGACATCACTTCTCATAAAAATGACGCCACTCCTTACTGTCCTGAGCCATTGCACCTTCATGGTAGCCGTGAACGTAGCCACAGCCTTTTAAAAAATACAAGTGAATTATTGTTTCTTGAGAAACTTTTGAAATTCTTAATTTAATAATTTTAATTGAAAGTTTGTTTGGGTTTTTTTTTTTGTTTTTTTTTTAAGATCTCCATTGGCTTAAATTTTCTATTAACTTCAGATTTATAATGCTTAGTTAATATATTTCTGATCTTAACTCAACCACGGATAAATGGTTAATTCATGAAAATAATATTTGATATCATCTTGATAGGACCATTTCACATATTGAAATTATAGAAATGGGTTAGGTATTTTTATAAGGGTAATTAAAATCTTTTGTATAAAACTTCTAGGTTATATAGAATCGACCAAAACATACATGTTCTGGTAGTGAACTGGGAGGCTGGAAATGGGCTTTACTTTTGATAGACAATTTTGAACTTCTGACAACAACGGTCCTTCATTTCCTCTAAAGAAGCCTTTCTGAAATTTTTACAACGCTTAGATAACTTTCACCATGTTTGGGTCATGTTTGATGGTGAAATCTTGTAATCAGTATTTCATCCCCTTCCACTAATCCGATCTTGCTGAAATTTTGTACACATACATAAAGTCGGTGACAATGCATGAATCAAAAAAATTTTTTCAGGAAAACTCGTGGAAAATTCGTAAAAAGCTGGAAAAACCGTTCATCATTTAAAATTAATCACCTTGAAAAAGTTGTTTTTTTGAAAAAGTTTTTTCATCACCTTGTTTATTAGGTTTCTTATGCTTCCATATTTTTTCAACTTATCATTTTCATTATTTACTTAAGAAATTGAGTTAAATTTTAAGCAGAGCAAGAGAATATTACAAAGTGTCCGAAAAGTCTCTCCTAATTACAAATGTCATTCATATCTGCTATATGTACGGTAGAGATATGAAACTGGGGCCAAAAGGCTGGAAACGGATCAAGTTTAATGGACAATCTGAAACGCAGCAATAGGGCCTCGCCAGTGCGTATGAGGTCTAAGGATGTATCTAAGAAGTCCAGTCGTATTCACCCAGAAAATGCAGACTGTTGGCCTCAGTCTGGTCTGATTATCGACAGATTGAGGAAAAATTAATTTAATGACATTAGGAGAAAAAAATAAAGCCTCAAAAATTGAAACGGCCTCACAAATTGAAAATAACCTTTTAAATAAAACCACTCAAATTATTAAAATGAAAGTATTCAAAAATATTTATAGGCCAGCGTTGTCGAATATCAGAAATGAATTTTATGGATTTTGAATTTCACTGGTTTCAATTTGACCATAAGTTTTTAAACTGTATAATATATAAATACGTGTTACTAAACAGTTTTTATTTAACCTAAAGATTAATATGATCAGCCACTTGAGTTTCATTAAGGAACAATATTATTGCTAAGGGTAAAAAATTTGTTTGTGTTGAGTTTGGTGTCATTGTTGTGCACACTGCCATGTTTGATCAGCTTCGGCGTAGCAGATCGAGTTACGAGCAAGGGTGGCTTACTTCCCAACCGTGGCTTTCCGGTTGAGAATTGGAGAGTTTCTGGACAAGATTTGTTTCTGGTTGGGATTTATTGAATGACTCTGGTGCAATAGGGCTGGAATATTTAGAACATTTGAGATCAGTCAGACTTCTTAAACCCACCCTAAATCCAAGTGAGCACCCTTGGTAGCAAGTAGCACATCTAATTGATAGTCAATATCTGACCAAACATTAGTCAACATCAAAGGAGGGATAAGATTTGTGAACATTTCTGGTTTCCTTCACGCTACTTAACAGTCACGTTATGGAAACCAGCATCAAAAAAAAAAACTTTCGTTAGTTTTTGGCACTAGTTTCACATGTCTGTCTTATATAGAGCAAATATGAATGATGTTTGTAGTCAGGGAAAGACTTTTCGAACATCCTGTATTTTTCAATGTTTTTGTTTGTTTTTCTTCTTCTACAGTATATGGCACAGATTACCGAATGCACAGATGGGACAAAACAGAATTTCCCTATGGGAGAAAAAGGAAACTGGTCACGTGATCATGACCGTGGCGTCATCTAGCGTTACCCTGGGGCTGTCAGAATAACACGAACCAAGGCCACAGATTACCGATTGTATAATCTATAAAAAAAAATGAAGTTGCATATATACCTATGGAGGAGAAAAGTGAAGAAATGCATGTCATGCTTTTGTAATGTAAAAGAAGAGTTTATTGCTTGAACACGTTTGATAAAAAAGCCTAATTCTTTCTATTAGAAAGGAAGACACAATTTTACTGAAAGTAAATTTAAGTCATTTTATTAATATTTTTAGAAATATTTTTTAGCCCATATACAGTTTTAAAATTGTAAAATAATTTATAAATTTAAAAAAAAAAGTCCAGATTTATTGAATTCAGCAGTCGTCTTTGTTTTTTCTTATGGTAAATGGAAAAAAATTTTGAACATCTTATATGCTTTTGGGGAAGCGTGGTATATTGAAAGTGCAAACAATTTGTTTTGAATGGTCCAACGATGCACAGATATACTTAGTGGAGTGTAACTGGAGTGTAAATTAAATTGGAGTGAGTTAAATTGGAGTTTCAAAAAATTCCAGTACTTGACCAGAAAAATGTTTTTCCTCCAATTCTAAAAATGTTCCAGACTGACATCGTTACATTTATTTTTTTTCTCTGTGATTTTAATTTTCATATTTGTAATTTTAATTTAGAAATTTTTACTCTAAGGTTTTTCAGAACTTTGTTTAAAAAACTGTGGAATGGACTTTTTTTTTTTTTTAAGTTGCATTTTGTTTTTTAATGAATCAATTTTAATGAATCAATCATGAATTTGTGTATCTAAAATAGATTAGAGCCCCATGGTACCATTAGGGTGCTGCAAACGCATACATCATAATTATGAGTCATCCGGTTTCCCTTCTGCTAACATTGAGTGTCCCATTTGTGTATTCGGTAATCTGTGGTATAATGTTTTGCCATTCATATTGGGCCATTATGGCAAATCTAACTTTGCCATTATTTTTTTTAATCGAATGCGTCCACATCAATTTTTTCCTATATTTGTGGACTCGAATAAAACCATTCATTATCAATTCAGTGAAAGTTGAAATGCAAAATGTTCTTTGGCATGAAGTTGACAAAATTGTTGCTACTTCTATTTGGTTATAGAGAATCCTTACAATATGTTTATTCACTCTGTTCAGCATAGATATTTATTAGAAGATTGTTCGTGTAAGTGAAAATTGATGAAGCTGTTTTCAAATTTTTCTTTCAGCTGTGATTAGTCATCAACAGGCTCAAATGGCCAGACTCCATGACCATTTGATGGGTGAGAAGCAAAGATTGGAGATGGTAAAATCTGATGTGTATGCATTAGAAGAGGAACTGAAAAGAAAGCGAAGTTTTCAAAATTCCATATTTCCGGTAAGTTTATTAAAACGTGTGGTTAGGCAAAGACCCAGTTTATACAATTCAGGGTTCTCCCCGGGCCCATTTGAACGGGCGCGCCGCCCGGTCGATTTTGGTTGCCGCCCGGCAGAATAAACGAAAAACTGCACACCACAGGATAATGTTTTATTTGCTTTGAATTTTTATTCGCCCGGCTGTTTTATCGTTCCACCCACCTGAAAAAAATTTCTGGGGAGAACACTGCAATTGGCCTTAGTTTATTAAGCCAAACAATTGTCTGGACTTCTTCTTATGAGGGCTATGCTTTTAATAAGTTTTAAAGTCTTGGAACCAATTGTGTGTTATGTACAAGGACTCCATGGACCCAAGCTAAATGAGCTTATGTTCGCTTTGGCACAAAGAAGTCTGCTTGCATGGAAATTACACTTCCGGGATATGCCAGGGAAAACACATTAAACATAATCGGTGGTGGAGAAGGGGCTTCACATGAAATAACAATCATCGGCTAAGTTAAGGAGAAATGGCCCCTCTGTATATATGGTCAAGGTCTTTGTATTGTGACTGGATATTACAAGTTATGGTAGCTGTGCAATAGATTTCAAAAATCCAATATTTTTCAATAAACACGCATAGACTCTGTCTCCATAGGACTGCTGGCCCCAAAAGTTTACTTGTGCACTAAAAAATTTTGAATTTTGAAATTCTGACTTCGGATTCTTAAAGACCATCAAAAAATAGAAGCAGACCCACTCTCTATCTCTGTGTCTTCATCGATAAAATTGGGTTCAAAACTTTAAAAGTTCCACACTTTGAGGGCCTCTATCTCCTAAACGGTTGGTCATCAATTGAAAAAAACACCAAGAATAAAACATTTCTCGAATATTGTGTACAATCTGAATATACCATTAAAAATATGGGTTCCTATTTAAGATTTCAAAGTTACCCCCCCCCCCCCCACCCCCCCTAAAAAAAGGGGGGGGGGGGAATATTTTTATCATATGAATTTCCCCCGCGAAATAATTCAATTTTGATTTTGGACATTTTTTCATACAATGCTTAGTTTCCGAGATATTCAGTTGTCTCAAGATAAATGGCTCACCCTGTATACCGTTAAAATTTGATCGAATTCCAAAGAGTAGTTTCCGTGCAACGCACTCAACATCGTAAGACATGCTCACATGTGAGTACTAACCACCACGTATTACGATGTAGACTACGTAACTTGGAAACTACTCATTGGAATTCGATCAAATTTTAACGGTATACACAATTTTATGTACCCTTTCAGGGTTCCCACATTCTGGAAAGTCAGGGAAATAAAACGTGGTCAGGGAAGAAGGGCTATTTCCATGCATTTGTCAGGGAAATGAGACTCTTCCTGGGAAAAGTCAGGGAAATAGATTTTACTGGAGACATTAAGTTATTTATCGAATAACTGATTAATCCTATTGATGTTTCCAGTTAGGCAGAAATTCTTGAACAAGCCTCGTAATACTGATAGTAATACTAATTTTATATAATGTGACAATTAATACGAGGCATGTTTTTTAAGTAAGTACCGTTTTGGAATTAAAAAAAGACGTGCAAAGATATCGCAATAATTTTATTTTTACATGAAAGCCTGTACCTTAATCTACTTTTCTACATAATTTCCGTGAATATTGAGGCACTTGTCATAACGTGGCACCAGTTTTTGAATACCCTCCTCATAAAATTCTGCCGCCTGACTTGTTAACCACTGTATCACAAATGTTTTGACTTCGTTATCGTCTTGAAGACGCTGACCACCCAGGTGTTTCTTCGAGTGCAGGAACAAATGGTAGTCGCTGGGCGCCAGATCAGGGCTGTATGGAGGATGATCTAGAATTTCCCATTTAAAAGATTTGATGAGATCTTTGGTCCGATTAGCCACATGTGGACGGGCATTGTCATGCAGCAAAACGATACCCTTACTCAACTTGCCACGTCTTTTGTTCTGGATTGCACGACGCAGATTGTTCAATGTCTCACAATAAGACGCTGCATTGATTGTCTCATTACGAGGCAGAAACTCCACTAGCAATACTCCTTTTCTGTCCCAAAAAACTGTGCACATGATTTTCCGGGCAGAAATTGTTTGCGTAAACTTCACTTTTTTGGGTGATGATGAATGTCGCCATTCCATGGATTGTTGTTTCGATTCTGGTGTGACGTAGGCCACCCATGTTTCGTCACCAGTAACAATTTGGTCTAAAAAATCTTCACCTTCATTGTGGTACCGCTCAAGGAAAGTCAATGCACTGCCTAAACGTTGGGTTTTGTGCAAATCCGTCAACATTTTTGGAACCCAACGTGAACACAATTTCCGGTAATTCAAGTTCTCGGTCACAATGCGATACAAAACACTACGAGAATATTGAGGAAAGCAGTCGCACAATGATGAAATTGTAAAGCGTCTGTTTTCTCTCACCTTTTCGTCCACTTTCTGCACCAAATCTTCATTAACGACCGAAGGACGCCCACTCCGTTCTTCATCATGCACATTTGTGCAGCCATCTTTAAATGCTCTCACCCATTTCCTTACCATTCCATCACTCATAATGTTTTGTCCGTACACTTCACAGATCTCACGATGAATATCGATCGGTTTTACGCCTTTAGCACTAAGAAATCGTATAACAGCCCGTACTTCACAATCGGCGGGACTCACGATTGTCGGAGGCATCTTAAACACTCAGTAAACAACGTATACAATGAAGAATCAGACTATAATGGCGTCAGTGCGTAGACAAGAGATGTAGTTAACCAGCGCGCATGCGCGGAACGCCGACCGTAGCGCTGCGGCGGCGGAATCGCAAAACGGTACTTACTTAAAAAACATGCCTCGTAATAATAGTAATATTAAAATTGTATGAAAAGCTGTTGTAGAGACATGTTTTTTTTTAAAAAAAAATTACAATTTGGTCAGGGAAATGAGTTACAGATTTTCTGTGGGAACCCTGCCTTTTATTCTCCCAAATTTCATCATCCTAGATATTGTAGAAATTGAGTTGTTAACTTGTTGATCTTGGTGGTGGCATTTTTATTTTGTGTTCATATCTCAGTTATTGTTCAAATTCGGACCCATGTTCATATCAACTTTTTTTGCTTAGAATCATCCATACTATCCCCCCTAAAAGTTTGTGACAGGGTTTCAGATTCACCCTGTACACAAAAAAAAAACAAGTTTCCTATAGCTTTTATATCTCAAAAGCATGAACAATATACATGTATCTAAAAAAAGAAAGAAAAAAAACAAAAACAAATAATAACTTTTTAATCAAGAATATTGGATATTGATTGATTTTTTTTTTCTTTGAAATTCCTTGTAGTATGAAAAAATAGAACATTTGCGGGAAGAGACAAGACGTCTTAGGATTCAGTGTGATACAATGTCAAAAGAAGTGGATTCGCTCGTTAAAGGAAATGGTAGTTTCCTCATCAGTTTATTTATAAAACATTCAAGTATCAATAAAGAATTTTTGTTGCTTCACTAAAAGTGATGAATGAAACTATTCTCATTCTTACTTTTCTATTTTTTTGTACACTAGATCTTTTTAAATATATTTTTGAATGTATATACTAAGTAGTTTTATTAAATTTTAGTTCCACTTGGGGAAACTTGTCTCGACTTTTATGAAAACATCAACCCTGGCCAAAGTGGAAGTGTAGGAGTCCCACATCGCCATCATCGCTGTAAGTGACTTTCTTGGCTATCTTTATCACACACAATATGGTAATAAAAGTTACTAAGAAATTTGTATATGATATGTGATCAGTGCAATGATACACTATTAGCTGTGAAAGATTTAAAACTAAATTTGATCATCACGAAGCTACTGACAGGCACTGCCGTAAACAAAGCTACCGTATTTTTTCGAATATTGACCGCATTCACTGTAGGCTGCAGCCGCAAATTTGCGAGTGAAAAAATAACCGTTTAAAGGCCGCAATTCACTTTAGGCTGCAAACTTTTTGGGTCTAAAAAAAAAGATCGAATTAGATCGTTTTAGCGTTTTAATATCTTAAATAGTAATTTAGACAGTAATTTCAATTACTATGTAATATACTATGGCACGCTAAAATGAAGTAGTTTGATCTTTTTTTGTTGTTCTATCCAAAATTACCGATACTGATTTTTTAATTCGGAAAAAAAAATTATATTTCAGGCTGCACTCCTTTTTGGCCGCACTCTTAAAATTATCGATGTTTTGGGGGGGGGGGGGGGTTAGAGCCACGGCCTTTATTCGAAAAAATACAGTATATTTATTCTCAGGATGGATTACCCTCCAATAACAATTGAACAATAGTTTGTCCTTGGGCACTGGCAGATCTTTATAAAACTCTCCATTTTAATGAGGATAAACAAAGCTGAAGGTGACAACATATGCAACTGAATGGGTAGGAGCTTATTAGCCCGAGCCTGAGTTCAAAGAGTCATTTAACCCCAGGTAATTTAACAACATATGCAACTATCATGATCGTTTCAAGAGATCAGCCTCGGTGGCTCGGGTTGCGTGATCGCCTCTGATGGCCAAGGACGCGGGTTCAACCCCGGTCGAGGACGACGATGATTTTTTCAGGGGGAAAATCCTGAGATCACGCACTTCCTTCGGAAGGGGAGTAAAGCCGTTGGTCCCGTGTAGTCATTTGCCGGCTGCACGTTAAAGAACCCTTGTGAGGCAAAATTTGTGGCCCCTATAACGCTGTCCTGAAATGGCCATAGCAGTTGAAAAGGACGTTAATACCAAATAAACCAAACCAAACCGGCAATCACAGGACGTGAAAATTAAAACCGGCAAAGGAAAATTAGGAACTTAATTCGAAACTTTGGAAAATTTTGCACTGAAATGAGTTTTACACAGATGTTTTAAGAAAATAGATAAACTTAGGGCATATCTGCCATAACTCGAGCAATTGCAATGTCCAGACATTTAACAGACATTGCATTGGAGTGTAAGTTTTGTCTACTTGATCTTACGAGAAATGAGGATATTAAAAAGACTTTGGGTTTAATGCTGTTTACCAAGAAAATGCACGAGACCAGGCTCTGTTGATCTGGTTATGCTGTTCAGAAGAACGACGACGATGATGATGATGGATCTGAATGATGTTTTTAATTAGTAAGTTTAGTCATTAGTACTTTCACGTCGATGGTTTTGTCAACTATCAAATTTCCATCACAGATAAACAAAAAATTTTAAATAACATCGTATTTTCATACGATGGGCTTAAAACAAGTTATCATAATAAAGGGACATAAAGTAAAACGAGAGGAAAAGAGAATGTGTAAAAAAAAAAAAATGTTGACTTTTGTAAAGAAAGGGGGGTTAAAAAAATCAGACGTAGAATTTGAATAAAGTTAAAGCATTGATTTGAAAGGATGGGTTTGCCTCATTTTAGTGCCATGTATCATTTTTTGGTGGAATTGTTAATTTTAATTGGAGAAATGAATTTAATTTTGGGATTGGATATGGTTTGACCTTTTTATGAATCGTTTAGACTAAAAATTCAGTTCACATCATGCGTTGGAATGTTGTTTTAACGTTGTATTAAATTTTTCTTTTCTAGCATCTCCAAAGACATCCCACCCAACCTCCATTACGCCACCGACTCCACCACCACTTCCTTCAAACGAAGACGAACATCGCCAGTGGAGCTGTTCCACGTGTACATTCCTAAATAACATTGCTTTAGATAAGTGTGAAATATGTGAGATGCCACGGTTACCGCTAGGTATGCTCAGGACTCCCATTCCCCCACACATTGAGTCTAAATCATGTTACTGTCACCCGCAGATTGTATCATGATTGTAGATTTTTTTTTTTTTTCTCTCTCTCCTTTTCCCTCTTTACTTGATTACTTGTAGATTTAAGTTTAGGTTGAAATTTTCTCACCAACCCTGTACAAAGCAAAAAATTCAGAATATTTTATTACGAAACCAATAGAAAACGACAAAAAAGAAGTTACATGTTCACAAGATCTCATCTTGGTTTAATTTATTGCTTTATTTGTAATTTTATTTTATTTTATTTTATTAATGGTTCTTACTTTGTAATAGATATCGTTCGCTTTTAGATAAGTGTCTAAGATGTGCTTGTTCAGGCATAGGCTTTCCACACTCCCCCTTTTGTCTTATTTCTGTGTTAGACCCCTGACGGAAGACTTATACTAATGTTTTCAGTGTTTAATTAATATTTAAACTACTGTAGAAAGAGATCGAGTAAAATTATCTTTTTAGGCGTAAATTTTTCAATCTGATATGCAAGCAAGCCCTTTGAATGTATACAGCCGAATTCTTTTAATGCCGAATCTTATCTGTTGAGAGACTTTAGGTTTTGGTAATTATTGTCTATTGCGAACGCAAACTTTGAGAGATTCTGTCCACCATCATGATTACTGTTCTTCTGACTTCGATGAGGTTGCAGTTATTTAAATTATTTTCTCGTGAATATTATTTGATCTTATTTTTAATATCTGAAGTCCCTTCAACCCTCATCGAGGATGCCATTTTTGCAATGTTTTGTGGTATTTAAGTGCAGAGAATCGAAAAGTAGCAACATGGAATGTGGAAAACTTGACTGAAGATTTTAAACTTGGCGCATTAAAAGAATTCGCTGTATTCTCGCCTTTTAAAGGAAACCTGTGTGTTCGAGTTAGCAGATCTTAAATGGATATCGTACTGCATATCAGCCTTTGGTTTAATAAACAATATGAAAGTCACCAGTGTTTTACAAATGTACTCTTCCATGTTTATTTCAGTGCTGATACGAGACCCATTAATGATCACATCTTTTGACAAGTTGTTATAGCAGAAAGAGAAATCAAATCCTAATATTTTCAACGTGGATTTTATTCTTTATCAATAGGATGTTTGAAATGATATTCCAATTTGAAAAGTTTACTAAGGCAGAAGTCCAGGGTATCCCAAAAATCTGGTCTCATAAGGAGCATCGAAACGTTACAGATTGAGAATGCACATGAATGAATAGATATAATAGTGATGATATAGCCTTTGTTTCAGGTAGGAAAAGCGTTACAGCAACGAATGTTCAAATCGATGCCCCCTCTTGAGCCTTAGTACGAGCCTTCATACATTTGTTGAGTCGTTTACCTGCAACACACACAATTAGTTCGTTGTCCCCGAGGTCAATCCAAAGTATATCATATTTTCTTGATCCCCCTTGACAATGCTTTCTTTCATGAAAGTAGTCAAAAATATCACAATGTGCGGCGTAAATTATGATTCATGCAAGCCCATTTGTGCCGTTGGCTTTCTTTTCAACTTGCTTAAATTTAGAGGAGTCTAACATCAAGCCTACTTTATTACATGTGTTTCAAATATCTATCTAAGATGTTTTTGCTTTGTGTGTTCAATGAAAATGCATCGTAAAACTTAGGGTTAGGATTGAAAAGTAACGCACAACAATTTTTTGTGGCAACATTTTTAATAATGAGCAAAAATGAAACAGTGCACAAGAAATCTGCAGCTTTTACCTATTTTTCGATGCATATCTCCCATCGTCGCACCAGATTCAATATACCTCGTTCATAAACTGTTTTCTAAAATATAGACACCTGCACGTGGGTGATTTTACCTCTTCATCTGAACCAAAGCGTTGGCCTCCAGGAAGTTTTTTCATGGTCCTCTGAGATGATTGTCAGATGGTGCGAGGCCTGGACTTCACAAACAGAAGTTTCAATATTGTCGTGAAGGAGCCTGACATTTGCAGCTGACCTTTCTGCACCATACTCCTCAACATTTCCCTGTGGATTTCACTTGCATTTTTTTTTTTTTTTCCATTTGGACCACAAAAAATGGATTACACCTTGCAGTTCTTCACAAATTGACGATGCTAGCAACCGTGCCATCTCTACTCGACTAGGGCAACGCTTGATCGAAAGATTCAAACTATCAATTTGCCAACTTTGAACATCCACACTCGATTGTTGTGAGTTGAGTTTTCACCATCTGTTTAATCCTTGAAGATTACCATATTTATTTACCTTTTCAATGACAGTTTTCGGTCCTCGGGTCTTTTAATTGGATTTGGAAATGTTTATTTATAATGCATTTTCATTGTAACATGGTTGTGTTCACAGGTTGGGCTGCAATTTTAATTCACTTTTGCAGAACACAAAAAGACACAGAAGCAACACCTCATGTAATCTTTAGAAATTATTGAGTCTGAAATGATCGAGAGCAAGTATAGCGTAGCGTAGTAGGGAATAAACAGTGTCGTTCGAAACTATGCGAATTTTCAGCAAGAAGAAACGAATTTATCAGTTTATTTTGCCATTTGCCTGAAATGTTAGTGAATGTTGAATAGGTTTCGAAGCATTGTAACCTAAATTTTGTCTTGTAAGATGGGAAATGAAACAAAAAGAACGTAATTTTCGTAATTGTCAAGTACCTGTTTTCATTAGCATATTGTAAATATTTAAACTTGTCATCTGCTGTTAAGTGAAAATGTTATCACACTTACTATAACTTTTATTGAATGTAAGCATAGAATAAAAATTTGTTTATGTTTAAATGGCACACTTTTGTCTTTATAGATGATATTCTTGGTAGTGTGTATGTAAACGTACACAGTGCATTCAAAAATTTCCGGGACGATACTATTATAAATATTAAAATAGGAAAAAAAAAAAAATTTAAAATTATTTTTTACATAATAGCAGAGCGTTAGTTATCTGAACTCGTAAAAAACACAAAACGAAGTTGTTTACCGATCGACGATATTTCTACATTTGGTTTTTTATTTATATTTTATAAATTGCCTTTAAAAATTTTTTAATCCTGCAGTATATCTACGTTCTTTTCTTATGGTTTCTTGGAAAACTAGTGCGGATGTATAAGTGTTTGATTATCCAAATACATTCGAACCTTGATATCTCGAATCTTGTTATCTCGATACATTATTTTAAATACATTAGAGAGTTAAATTCATTTGACGTCACTTTAGTTAGACGATTCTTGTGCATTCGAACAAATTTTTCAAGCTCTTTGGAAAGTCTGTTGCGTAAGAGATGTTTAAGGATATGCAGTTTGCGTGTTTCTGTTGCTAATGGTGCCACTTGCACGTATCATAACTCTCTGTACACGTACCATTTCACTTCCTATTATTTTCTGTACTCTCAGAGTATGTTTATTAACATAAAAATCTTAATTTAAAAATAACCCTCCATATCTCAAAACCTCTATCTCGAATTTTTTTTCTGTTCCCATGAAATTCAAGAGATATCAAGGTTTGACTGTTAATCAATTTTTTGAACCACCTTGGTTCAGAAAGCAGATGCTCTACTGTATATTCCTTCCCTCTGCACACAAGGCGTACAATGTTCATATCGGCTCTGAGTACCGATGAAATCTCATTCAGAATGGCTTTTGATCGAGTCCACGTCTTCCAAACTCTCTCCTTTTAATGCAGATTGGGGAGGATCATAGTCTGTTGGAGCTAGTTCAGATGAGCACAGAGGTAGTTCCCCCCACCAAGAGCCGACTGACAAATATTGATGAATGTGCAGGTGCTATTTGTTCCATTGTAAAGAAAAAAATTCACAACATAAAAGCAACAACTTCATAGCAACATTTGTGTATAACAGGGTGTCCAAAAAATCTCTTGCCATAGGTGAAATCATGGTATTTGTTCAGTATGCTCCCCATCGCAGGTTGTTTAATGATTGTCTATAGACGGGGTGTGCAGGAAGTAGGAATGCGCCACTTTCTGTGCCTTCTTTCACTTTTGACCTTAGAATTTCTGAGGCAGGAAAGAGTAAAAAAGCAACAATTTAACCAACCAAAATGCCATATTATGTTGCTCCCGGTTCAATCAATTTGGAAAAGGCAGAATTATTGAGTAAAGTAACGTTTCATTGATTTTCGTGTACCGTTTTATAATCTCCGACTCGATAATAAATTAATGATAAATCATCGACCTCGGTGGCTCAGTGGTTGCATGATCGCCTCTGATGCCCGAGTACGCGGGTTCGATCCTGGACGAGGATTTTTCAGGGGGAAATCCTGAGATCACGCACTTCCTTCGGAAGGGAAGTAAAGCCGTTGGTCCCGTGTAGTCGTTTGCCGGCTACACGTCAAAGAACCCTTGCGAGGCAAAATTTGCGGCCCCTATAACGCCGTCCTGAAATGACCATAGCAGTTGAAAAGGACGTTAATACCAAACAAACCAAACCTAAAGATAAATCGCGGCACGTGGCTGTCAATCTGAATAATGTCGAATTATTAGTCGCACCCAACGCTAGAAGTGCAGTTATTACGAAAGTAGAAACGTGTCTAGGCACGAAGTAAGCTAATGTTTGTAAACATGCACCCCATCTATAGATGGCATTCTTCCTCAATCCTGGTGCATAGGTGGGCCACTTTGCAAATCTTCGCGTTGTACACCACATGATAGCCCACAAATGTTAAACAACCTGGAATTTGAGAGAGGATATACCGAACGAAAACTGTGATTTCACCTATTGTGTGGGACTTTTTGGACATCCTGTATTTAAAATGCTACAATATTGCAGGCTATCTATCAATAACACCGTTTTCTAAGTAAATCCATAACTTCCCTAAAGATGGTGCCATCAGCATGTTTCAAAAAAAAAAAGAAAAAAATCGTCCCTGGGACTTTTTGAATGCATTGTGTATATAGTTGAAAAAATTGACATCAACCTCCATTAGAATAGGACCATTTTCATTCTTTAATCTTATAAGACTCTCACAATTTAGCTAAGAGAATGCATTTCTAATTAAGACTTTATGCAACAAGACGGTCGGCACTGTTAAAGCCACCGCTTTTACTTTGTTTTAGAAAGACTTTGCTGGTTTCATTTTTAAGTGTAACAATAGAGCAGCTGCGGGAACCTTTAGTCTAATACCACGTGTTCAGGAGAAATGACCTGTGGTACAAGAGCTGCACGTTCCTCGCAGCTGCTTAAGAGCTTACAGCAGCGTTTCCCAAACCTGTATCTTGACCACAGTTCAAGTGATGCAAAAAGAAATTTTTTTTTTCCCCCCTGATGCTCCTTGTTGCTGTAGCTCGGTTTTTCACGAGTATTGTCGCTAGAAATAAAGAGTTGGGAAACGCTCATGTGCAGGCGAATTGATTTTCTTTACCTTTCTTAAGTGGATTTTTTTTTCTGCATTTTCAGCCTCAAATTTCACATAAAGATGACGAAACCAGTAGCGCGACAAAATTGGCAATTAATGACGGAATCGAAGAAAGAATTTTTCGGTTATTTTTTAATAACTGGAAAGACGTTATAATGTTGATCATTTATAATATAATTTAAAAAAATTCAATAATAAAAATGAAAAAAAATCCATTTTTATATCTATAAATATCTGTACATATTATTATTGTTGTTATAAGGAAGAAGAGGAGCTGTTAATCACTGAGAGCATGTAAATTGATGAAAAGTGTTTATCTGTATGTAAGATTTGTATGTTATTTCTTTTATTAAAAAAAAAACCAACAATGTCGGTTCGTCGTGTTTCTTTTCCCTTACCCTCTCTCTCAAACTGGAAAACAAATTCAAGTATTATTATTTTGCAGGACATTTCTTCAATATGCATTCATATCTGTGTAAGGCGAATTGGATATTGGTGTCTGGTCCTAAAATAAAAATTTGGAGAAAAGCCCTTATTTTTCAAACCCGCTTATCTGTTAGGGTCACAGGGGCAGCAGCCCTATGGAGGATCTCCAGCGGTCGCGTTCTTCCACCATCAGGCGCATGTCCTCAATGGTAATATCCAAGCGACTCAAACCCAGATTCTTCATGTAGTCTAGCCACCTGTATCCACCGACCCCTTGGTCTCTTATCCACTGGCTTGGAAAATAACAACTGCCTAGGAAGACCAGTTTGCGGTATTCGTATCACGTGGCCATACCAACACAATGCAGAGAAGTAGTGGCTGTGCACTATATCTAGTAAGGTAACACCTCTCAGAAATCTCCTTTCGGTCATTACCCAAGATTCGTGACCATATGTGAGAATGGGGACAAAGATAGATTTGAAAACTGAGAGCTTGGCTTTGTTTCCTTACCACGGATTGCCACAGTTCACTGCACCCTTAGTTTTATTTTTTGAGAGCAACTGAAATTTAACTCGTTCTATCGGTGATATCTTTATGATTGTTTTATTTTTAACAATTAACACAAGCAATCTACTGTAATAACACAAGAGCAGTTAGAGATTACCTAAATGAGACATATCCTGGTCGTGGCGGGCCAGTTGCTTGGCCACCGAGATGGCCAGATCTCACACCGATGGATTTTTTTTATGGGGAAGCATAAAATCAATGGTGTACTCCGAACCCGTAGATACCGAAGAAGAATTGGCGGCTCGTGTTGTCGCGGCAGCAGGTGACATGAGCGACCGTGCAAATCAACTGTTTCCACGCGTACATCAATCCATCATAAGGCGTTGCGAATTGTGCTATGAAGCAAATGGCGGTCATTTCGAACAATTACTGTAAAAGTCATACAGTAGATTGCTTGTGTTAATTGTTAAAAATAAAATAGTCTAGGCCTACTAACGCTCACTGCGCCCTGGTGTCATTTGATTGTTCAATGCAGTATTGTAAGTAAACGGTGCTGCGGGGACCCCATGTTCATAAGACAAAAAATACTTCTAAGGACCTCTTTTATCATCTCCCAAAAAATCTGTACTCAATTCAAAAACACCTTGTATGTGCTATTCTCATACAAATGAACAAAGATAAGCAAAAGATGCCTTCATAATCATATGATACAGATACAGCATTATTTTTTGATTCAATTTGTTGCTGGTCCCCCTATTTGCCTTTGCTGAAATAGATGAGGGGCAACGTCTTACACCCCTTAAGTGTCAGGATAATTCGTCAAATACATTTCTAGATATTTGACAGAACGTCCAAAATCAAAGGTGTTCATATCATTTTGTCCAACCCATGCGTATAATTTACTGTAGTGTACCATTATATCAAATATTATGTGAACCCCTTCCAGTCGTTTTAGCGCCAATATTGACCTCTTGTATAATACAGTCCCACAAAAATTAGGTGCTTTTCCAGATCAAAAGTTTCCACACTATAAAAAATGTGGTTCACTGTACTGGCTTTCTTAATGAAGTTTATGGAGGCCTTAACAGAAGAAAACGCAAGATTTCCTGACCAGTTTCACAGTTTATTCCATGCTTTATCGCCGGCCAGGTGGCTGAGAGGGCTAGGGCTTAGGCTTTCTAGTTCTCGAATCCGTCTGGTCGTGGGTTCGAATCCCGCCATGGGCATGGATGTTTGTGTTTGTCCCGGACTGCGTACAGATATAACTTGCGCAAAAGGACCTTAGTAGTTGACGCAGTGGATTTCTTCAATCGATGTTTCAGCTCATCCCAGAAATGTTCGATTGGATTAAGGTCAGGGCTCTGTGTCTACACCATCTAGATATAAGGCCTGGTAACGGAAAAGCTATACATTGTTACATCATCATTAATCCCATTTCTACCAATAATATAAGCCCTAAATTTGGTCGACTAATGATGATGTAACGAGGCCTTCTGTCTAGGAGGTGTTGTCTATGTGGGCCACGGAAGGCGATTGACATTCACGTCTGGCCTCTGCTAAAACATGACATGGTACATTATTGTCCCGAAAATACCTTATGACCAAAAAATTCCCAAGTGTAGAAGGCTCCCGATTGTCTGAAATGTCCCAATACTAAATTGGACAAGCACCCTATGTTGTTGGAGAAACTCCCGTGGCTTTTTTGCAAAAGAAAATAGATGCAACGAAGAAAAAAAACAAAAAAAAACTGCTCAGTACCTGCAGATAGCTGACTTTGTGAGCTTTGACCTTTCCTTGAAGGTGACTGTCAGCTTTCGTGTTTAAAAATGGCTGAAGCTTTGCTAATTCCATTTCAAAAATAAAAATTAATAAAATCACTTTTTGAAGTTTTGGAAGAAGGAGGGGAAAAAAAAAAAAAAAAAAAAAA
>JAHWFO010040148.1:1286880-1321795 GCA_023313115.1 Rhysida immarginata
AAAAAAAAAAAAAAAAAAAAAAGCATGAAGGCAAAAAAAAAGCTTAAACCATGCGACATGCGAGTAATATGTAAAGGGAGTACTTTCTAAAGAGACCAGTTTAGTCACGTGAGTTTCTCTACCCATATAGAGAGAGACAAAGTACAGGCTTCAGAGTTCAAATTGCCATGAAACTTCACGGTTGGGAGATGCACTGAAGCCCTACAGGAACAGAGTCCTCCACAAATTTTTCATCTCTTTGACAGTCCATTGCCACGTTGAGTTACTGCTCTGGTCGTGCCAGAGGGGGTCCAACATGTTGCTGAGCAGATATACCATGACGTTTGATCTTTGAGTGTATGTAGGTAGCATAATCAGGAAATAATGATTAACGGGAAGCTCGACTCGGATGATTTGTTGAATTCGGGTATAACTAATGACCCTAGCGAATGGGCCAAAGCAACTTTAATGGAAACTTTGTGCCTTTGACGAAAATTACACTTTTAAATAAGTGATTTAAATTACGTAATTAAATTATTAGCCCTCTTCAGATATAAATAAGATAATTTGGATCTAACTTCCTACGCAGTGATTGGTTTTCATGAAAGGACAGTTTCAGGTTCGTTACAGATTGTATTCAGTGCATCCAGTAACCAGATGCCTGATTTGATTTTTCTCTGATTGTGCTGCGTTGACATGCTCCAACTCTTTCCACCAGAAGGAACACGAAAAGATTTCTGAATAACAGAAAGAAAGTAACATGTACGAGAAGATGGTCAAAGTAACAGCAAGGCAGGTTTATCAACAGTGGAAATTCCCTTTGATTTGGCCCAGCCACTGCAGACAAGTGGCACGGTTTCAATTTAGTTGGATGTGTTGTGACTTGCTTCCAGTTAATCATTATTCCCGTTCATAATTTTAAGCTATAACTTCATCGTTTTACTGCTCTAAAGCTTCTTTTTCATTTAGTGACTTTTAAGTGAATCGTAACGTGCAGCGACTTTTGGGCGTCTTGTAATTTAGCAATTTTCAGGCATTATCCCGACTCTGGTCTGATTTGATGGGTCGAGTTGCCTTGGGAAACGTGGCTTGCGAAGAAATCGATCTTCAAAAACTGACATTCTCTCAAGGCAATGGAAAAGAGGATATCGGATCATGTCCACACATTAAATTTATTACTGTATCATTTCTATTATAGTCTGTAGGTCGGATCATGAGCCCTGACCTAATTGACTGCACATTCAGGAAACAAGTGATTGTTTATACCAGGGGTCTCCAAATTTTTTACTATGAGGGCCACACTTACTTCACCATTTTTCAGCGGGCCGTAGTAAAAAAAAAATCATCACAAATTATAATAAACCATCAAGTGGATGATCTAATTATTGTGTTTTTAAAATCTTATTAAACTGAGGTTCCGTGGGGTGGAAGTCGCCCACATTCCGTACTTTGGAGACCCTTAGTATGGATGAAGAAATATAGGATAGTTTAAAGCACGAGTTTTTTTTATCAGTGGCACTTTCTGGCCATTTGCATGGGCATTGCTCTGTCTAGCAGACGACTACACTTTTCCTTAATTGGCCTCAATGGCTCAGTGGTTGCATGATTGCCTCCAACGCCTGAGGACGACGAGGATTTTTTCCTTGTTTTTCTCACCGGGACTTATTACCGACCAGTCGCTAACTCTTCTCACTGGTTAGAGTTTCTGGCCACACAAGAAAGACATAATCAATGATCAGAGTATGATGTGTGCAGAAAAAAGTTGAAACGGGAGCTCGAGATCCGATCTGCAGACTAAAGTAAAAAATAAATGATTTATCTCTGTGTCCCAGTGCTGTTGAGAGGCTAACTGCCGCCGCTAACTTTTTATTTGTGAAACCCGCTTATGAAATCAAGAAAGTAAACTGGATGAGCAAACTCCAAACATCGGGGCAATGACATTAATTAGAAAATGGATGGAAAAATTCTGCTACCTGGACAACTGTCGAGAAATTCACGATCTGTGAACCAGGTGCCATTGGGCTTTCCATCTTGATAACTTGGTTGTCATTAAGACACTTAGGGTGTGTCTAAAAAGTCCGACCGGTTGCAACCATTCAAAGCCCGTCACAAAACTCATTTTGGAGCCACCAGTGAGTGATTGATTCGAAACTTTGCCTATGTTCGATCGACGCGGTAGTCCAAAGTCAGTCGTGATTAGCGTGACCGGTCGCGTTATGAATCGAGGGTCATCCGAATTGAGAGAAAATTTAAAATGAATAAAGCCAGCTACGTATGCCTCCACTGTTCCCACATCGATCGGACATAGTCAAAATTTCGAGTCAATCACTGGTGGCTCAAAAATGAGCTTTTTGACGGGCTTTGACCGGTCGGACTTTTTAGACACACCCTTAGTGACAGCATAGCTGTACAAGCGTCTGCGATAGCCAAATTGGTAGAAGTGTTGACCATGACGTTCGAATACAGGTCGCAGAATTTCCCATCCATTTTCTAATTAATATCATTTACCTGATGTTTAGAGTTAGCTCCAGTTTACTTTTTTTTTTTATTTCTTTATCCAGGTTCCCTGTTGCTGCTGCGACTTGTCCATGCAGTGTCACAGTGACCTAGCAGAGAATAGTGGATAACTAATTTTCTCATAATCAGTTCACACCAACGATATGAAATGAGTAGATCGCTCATGAGCTGCTTTCAGCGCCACCATAGTGTCCCCATCTGAAGGCCTGGCGGCCATTGCTTTGGTAGTCAAAAAATGGCTTTCATCGATCTTTACGTGTGTAATTTTGCGTAGATAAACACACCAAAACTCAATGCCGATTTCTTGTTCAGCTTTAAATTGTAATAAAAAATATATTAAAGGTTCACCACTGACCTTTCACAGGTGTAATTTTTATTTTCTGCGTCTCATGTAAAAATCGTGATTGGTTGATTAGATGTATCCAACGTTGTTATCGTCGTTTGAGTGATACCAGAATGATTGTTTAGAGGTATTTATCAAATTATATACCGCATTTATTAAAAACCTTCTAAATTTGGGAGATCGCATAAGAAATTTCAAATTACAAGCACGATGTTGGTGGGGGAGGGGGGTGCTTTCTCAGGTAGAAGAATAGTGTGGCAACGGTTACTACTCGCAATGCTACGTGGTAGATTCCCGATTTGATGATAGTAGCGGTGGCGCTGCAATCGACATAGATGCGAGTTACCCGGGAGATGAGATGGAAATCTTCGGATGAAGGAGGGTTTTTTCAGCTATATTTCGGGTGACTTAAGTTTATTTATAAAAAAATTGTATATTTCAGGTAATTGTCTTCCACAGAACTTGAGAATACTCTTTAACGTTAAAATAAATGAAAAATATCTGCTGTCATAAATAAGTTGAAATATAAGATCAGAGATGGATGAAGGTATTCATCACTAATAAGATAAAGCATGGAATATGAGCCCTTCCGAGCCAGAGAAATTACATTTTGAGTAATTAATCATTAAACATAGATCTGCTAAATTAAGTCTAATAAAATATCAACATAAAATCTAATAATAATATAATGCTGTACACAGCTGGCTACCGTACAAATGATAAAAAATGAATTTTCACAGATGTTTCAGGAGAAAAAGTTCAAGAGATGAGGCGTTCGCCCCTGTAACTCGGAAGTTCTCATATGTGGACTGCACAATATTGAAAAATATATAGATATACAAAGAGAATATCTTTTTTCATATAAAATTCATTTATCACATGAATAACAACTAAATTACCTTTTTATGTGATGATAAAATATTAAATATCAGATATTTTAGGTTAATAGTTTTGAAAAAAAAAATCTTATTATTTTTAAAAAAAGGAAGATATATAATAAATTTGTATTTAAAGCTGTTTTGATTGCATTTCGTTATTTAAAAATAAGGACTTTTTAAAAATTATTCTGATTTTCTTAGATTTTACATAAAGAAAAAAATAAATGAGAAATATAGTAAGTGGTTCTTGAAATTTTAAAAAGCAACAGTAAGAAGGGAAGGGCTGCTATTTTATTGCAAAACTGAAATTAGATGAAGAAATCAAAAACTTATCTAAAGAAAATAACTCGGTGTAAAACGGTCGTGTATTTCTCTATATGATAACTGAGAAAGAATAAAATCATTTGAAATTAAAAAATACTGCAAAATCATCTCTAAATTATAAACAAAAAGGGGGAGGGTCGAAATATTATTAAAATGGTATATTTTTCAATGTTCTGGAATGAAAATGAGATAATACATCAAATTTATAAGTTTTACGAAGAAATTAATGGAGCCTTATTGATGTAAAGCTTTGGATGTTTAGCTACTATGTTGATGTAGCTGCCATCTGGCGGCATCATCATTCGAGGAATCAGATTTGAACGCTCGCTGCCACTATAGCTCAGACCACAGATTACCGAGTAAACAGATACGTCATTAGAGGATGTGAGCGGTTGCGCCTGGTATGCCAGCGATCCTGGTGAAAAAGAGGGGAACTATGTTTCGTTATAATGGAAATGCCATGGGAACTACGTTTCGTCTGCTTTCCCGTTTTTTTTTGTGAAAATTTTTACATTTTTCGCTTGCACATCTCTCAATAGTTTTAAATAAAGTGTTTTTATTTTTTAATATAACATATTTTCTCTATATCTTTATTTTTTACTCTCTTATTTTATCAATGAAATATGAATGAAATATTAAGTCAAGATTGATTAAAATAAACGTTTAAAATACATTCTACTTATCATTTTTTTTTTTTACTATCATTACGTTTTTTCCAATTAATTTTGAAATTCAAATACACTGTTTTTCCATTGCAGAGTAAACATTGTCAAGTAATTCCCCTCTTTTTCACTTGAGGGCGCGGCCGTTCATCCATTGTTAAAAAGAGCTTATGTCGCATCTGTCTACTCGGTAATCTGTGGTTCAGACTACCATAGCATGACCTCCTTTATTACTCCATAGAGGAGTAATAAAGGAGGTCATGACCATAGTAATGGCGCCTGCAGTGTAAAAACATGGAAGAATAGAATGGAGATTAGTTCCACTTTTCGCCGCCTTCAAATTGCCCCAAAGATGGCGGCCAAATAAGCGATCTACTCATTTCATATCGTTGGTTCACACGACGACATCAGAGACGATCAATAAGGAGACCTGGCATTTGCAGTTTTTCCCATACAAACTTTGTAATATGACTGGTAATAAGCGCCCTCTGGATAAAACCAATGGAACACTATGTGGACCGCTCATGAATGATGTTGTATAGTTCAGTCATAATTTACGTCAAGACATTAAATTGCTTTGCTTGCTCTTCTGAAACTTTTTTTTTTTTTTTTTTTTTATTTTATTTTATTTACTTATTTTTATATATTTAACTTTAATTTAATTTAATCTATTTTAAATTATATTAATTCCTGTGAAATGTTAATGCTACAAAATGATAAATTAAATTAGTCCATACAAAAAAAAAACCACCACTGACATTAAGTTCAAGCATTTAATTAAGCATTAATAAACATGTTAACACGTAGTAGAGTAAAAATTAAAAATAAAAATAGAGTAGACATGCAAAAAACAAGGCATTCGTTGCTTTATCATGAAACGTTATTCATTATGGAATAAAAGCTATTTGAGTAAACTACAATCTAATGATTCATACATATAGATTCTGGTATCCTCTTAAAAATATATTGACTGTTACGAACGATCATCAGATTCATGCATGAACAATAAATTCTTCATTCCTCGTCAGTTAGCACAATTGCTCCTTGTCGCACCATTGCTCTGATATTTTAGTAAAAACTGCAGATATTTTTACTAAACGCTTACTATAACGCTGCAGATGACAAGTTCAGATAAAACTGGCGATGCTTCCATTAACGATTCAACGTTTCAAGATCAAAAATCACTATCTCCACCGCGCACTTCACTGTGGAATGCTCACTGCTTGACATGTCAGACACACGTTAACGAACTTAACGGTCGTTTCCAACTTTCATTTTCACTTTTTTTGAAACCAATACGTCATCACCCGCAGCGCCATCTGGATAAAACTTATGGAACAGAATCTGCGCGTGAAAAATGCGCATTACATGTAAATTGAGCTAATGCCAGGTCTCCTTATTGATTGTCTCTGGACGACATAAGCAGCAGAGGATCACAGGGTGAAAGATGGACGCTGACCTCCTCGACGTTGAATTGACCTCAGCCAAAACAAAGTAAAACGTGCAACCAGTGTCGTCGTGACCAATCGTGTGCTTAAAAGTCGCTAAATGGTCAACAGATGTGTATGTCTATGTATTCTACCGAGAGCTTACTTTAAAAAATGCTAGACTAACCACCATCTTAACTGAGCACATTTATTTTTGTAATTTTTTTCTCCCTAACAAAAAGGAAAAAAAATGGTTGAGAGGTAGTAGACATGAAAATAGTTTACGCACTCTAAAACTTGTCAATAAATAAATAAATAGACAACTGTAGAGTTACAGAGATTCAACAATGACTAGACACATGGAATTTTTACAAAAATAGGTGTCATGTAGGTATAGAGAAATCAAAGCTTTTAACAAGTGCAACTCCATTATCAACAATTTGCGGATTTTGTACTACAACAACAAACGATTAGTAGAGTGGACCACCTGCCTGCATTGGCAATTCCACAACAACTTTTGCGGTCGATGGCTTTAGAAACCAATTTAAATCGTTTGGAAATCTTGGAGGGATATATATTTTTTTTAATATTTAATATCAATTACAACCTACCTGACGTTGGCTCGATTCTTATGAGAAACATTGCGTTAAAAATAGAGCTTAAATAAATAATAATAATAAAAATATAAATGATCTCAAGTTCAATAATCAAAAAATTCCATCAATCGTCTAGAACCCAAAAGTAAACTGAATGAGGCAATAACGGAAATGTTATTCAATTTGCCTAAACTTCTGTGCCCCTTCGTCGACTTGGTTGTCTACTTATTGGCTTGTAGAAATAGAACCCTGTTGCTCGTTATGTCACACTCGCGGAGCGTAGCTGATGCGTCGTCGTACACTCTGTACGGGTAGAGCGATAAAATTCTATAGGGATTGCTGTGGTTCACACTGAAACGGTTTTGAACAAACAATGAATAAACGATGATGCCAATAAACATCTTAACTCTAATGCCCCGCACGAAACAAAAAGGAAACTCGCTATTTATCTCCTTTTTCTGTTCCTCTTTTACCTTTCACGAGGACAGGTTACGATGTTGGCAAAACAAATTCAGGTGGGACTTGGCATATACAGGGTCGGGACACATTAATATGAGCACCTCTCCTCGAACATGTTGGAACGTCCCATGGTATGCAGATGAAAAATCATTGCATATCAGTAAACTAAATGGCTCAACCATTTGGATCATCTATGTGGATTGGCAGTTTGAATCAGACAGCTGTATCAGTCATTTCGATAAGCTAAATGGATCAGTCATTGGGATAAGCTGAATGAATCAGCCAAATGGATTATCAATTTGGATAAGCTAAACAGATCAGCGGTTTGAATCAGACAACTGGATGAGCCATTTGGGGTTAAGCTAAATAGATCAGACATTGGGAGAAGTATCTCTAGTATCTAGTACAGAGGGTAGATTATCGCTTCGCGGGAGTTTTGCGCCATCCCAGGAAATATCGACTGCTACGAGATGACAGTAGCAGCCGGGACCGACGGCTTAACGTGCCCTCCGAAGCACAGGGGGTTTCATGATGGAAGAGCTGCTGGCGGACAAACAAACCAGTGGCTGTACCAACTGCTGGAAAACCAGCTATGGTCACTTGGCAAATGGGTCAGACTAAAGTCCTCCAACAGCCGTGCCCCAAATAGCTGTCCCGCCAGCAGTGGCCCTCAAGCCCTGGCCATCACCCAGCCAGCAGCTGGCCGACATTGGGAGAAGCTAATGGAAAACAATCAGCCATGGAGCAAAACGAACCGATCATAGTCCTCGTTACTTCTATTCCATCTAGTTAGCTGACCGAGACTTAACTAGAGCTGGTGCAACGTTTTCCAGTTAAAGGACTTAACCGATTGTTAACTAACTAACCCAAAGTTAGAGTCATTTTAATTGACGTTGTTGCAACCGGCCGTTAGGGGAAGGTTTTTCAAAAAGCGAAAAGACTTAATGGACCACAGGGTAGCGTGGAACTCTGAATAAACATCTGCTGCACACAAATCATGCGTGCACCAGTTTCCTTTTTCTTTCCTAGCAGGGAGTATAAACCCGTACGTACCGGAAGTCATTCAAACATTTGCGTAAATCTCCTATTGTATTGGACTTGCTTAATTTTATCAAATAAGATTCGCTTCCCGTCTCAGATTTCATACGCAACGTAACGACTTCGCCTGCATTTGTCGTCTTCTTTAGCGTTTCTATCCCTGGAACAATCACCTGATTTGTTTTACAGTTCGTAAATTTTGTTTCCTAAGAAGAAAATTAAGCGTGCACTTTAATAAATGTTAACTAGAGAGGGGCATTTCTCCTTAACTTAGCCGATTTTGAACACCCCTCCCCGGCAACAGAATGCGCCCGAGCCTATGTAAATCGGGTGATGCATCAGCGGACATTCCATAAACACTTGTTCAGGAAACTAGCGCAGAAGATTTTGTTATCGAAGGCTGCTGTTACCTTCTGGTTGACATACGTCATTCAGGCATTCCCTAAAACTTCACCCATGAAAAGCTACCTCGGAAGAGACCCCACCCCAGCCGTTCACCTGACACTCAAAATTGTAGCACAGGAAAACCCTCCGACACAACTTAAGTTCCATAAAGCCAGAGTGTTCATGCTCTTAATGAATGTCACATCTGTGAATGCAAAACCCAAGTCCGCAAACGCTACGAAGGCTACCTTGAGAAATAGCGGTTTGTTCCCATGCTGGATGAAGCGTGCGTTTACCTCACAGATTGTGGTAAGGTTCATGCAATTGCCTACCGTCCAGCAAATGCGAAAGGCCAGACCGATTGGGTAAGCAAATGTCGTGAAAGTTTCCAAAAGGCTTATTGGCGGTGGCTGGGTACTGCTCAAAAAGATGGTTGCAACTGTAGAGGTCATCTTTAATGGCCCTCTAGAAAGGACGCCTTCACAATCCAAACATTGTTGCAACGATTTGGTAGCTTCTCGAGCCCTCTCCGATACAATCCATGGTCACGGGACTCAATGAACTCCCGGAATGCGTTTTTGACGTCTGCTTGGGTTAGGAATGTTCCTTCGGAGAAAATTGTCCAGGCTCTGGAAAAGATGGTAGTCGGTAGGGGAAAGGTCCAGAGAGTACAGGAAGATGTGGAAGCACCTCGTAGCCCAGAGCCTGTAGCGTCTGCACGGTCGTTTATGCAACGTGCGGACGTGTGTTGTCGTGCAACAGAAGGACGCCTTAGCGATGCACCAGTGCAGGTTGTTGCTGACACAGTTTTGTGTGCATATGGTGGCCATCTCCCCCTGCTGCAGGAAGCTGTAATGCACTACACCACGGATGTTCCACCAAACTGTAACCATGAGCTTCCTGGGGTGCAACGGGGGTTTAGGGAACTGCTGCAGGGGTTCATCAGCATCCAGCCACTGTGCTGACCGTTTCCTATTGTCGTATAGGAGCCACTTCTCGCCGCAGGTGACAATGCGATCAAGAATCCCTGCTTCTTCGTGGCTCAAAAGCAATTCCGTACACACCTCCAATCGACGCTCTTTTTGGTTTTCCGTAAGTTCACGTGGGACCCATTTGTCCTGCATTTTCACTTGCGATATTTCCTAAGGTGTCTACTGACAGTCGATGCTGATACAGCATGATCCCCCACAAGGTCCCGAACAGTTTTTGACGTGTCCTCTTCCACAAATCGCTTCAGATCAGCGTCATTCAACACGTTAGGGAGCCTGCCGCGTGGCTCATTTTCCAGGTCCGTCACTCCCGCCCAGAATTATCGGATCCAACGTTGGACAGTAAGTTCGTTTATGGTGCCTACACCGAATACCTTATTGATGTTTCCAGAGGCGTTGGATTCAGTGTGAAGTCACGACTATCTTCGCTTGGGTTCAAACGCTATTAAATATCATCGCAGACAAGCAAATTCCAGGCAGCTGGTCGCTGATAGGTTTATCTCTGGGAATGTACCACTTTGTTATGGGTACCGTGCTGAAGCGCGAAATCCAACATTTGATGTGCAACGACCTGATAAATGACTACCAGGAGAACATTTTCAAACTTCTTTACACGAAGGAGATCCCGGCGTTGTACGGACAGGACACCGCAAGCTCAACACAGAATTTCATGGCACAAATGGAAGAAGAGACTGACATTCGTGCAATATCCTTCACTTCTATCCCTGTGAAGTCACCAAACCCTTCCTCATGGACTTTTGTGGCTTTGGCCTTCTCAAAAGGGGTCTCAGAAGGCGTTGCCCCAATACCATCGCTGGACTTTGGAAAGTGTGCAAGAGGGTATGGAACGAAATTCCTCTCATCATCCTGCAAAGACGTCTGCTAGCGTGGAAATTACGCTGCCGGCCTATTACCAGGAATCAGGGGGAACACACTGAACATAATCAGTGGTGGAGAAGGGGCTTCCTGTGAAGTGACAATCCTCCAAAATCGGCTAAGAGTTAAGGAGAAATGACCCTCCGTAAAAGAAAGTGAAGATGTTCTGTGTACGACCCAGAAAATTTTATCAGGCGAGTGGAAGGAAGAAATAGCTGGGAAGTCAAAAACTCAAAACAAGCTCAACATCATGCAACGTTATCAATTGTTCGGTTTATTAAGCAGAAGTCACCAAAACCAACCAGTCGGTGCCCCTTCAGAAGAACACTGACAAAAAACGAGAGGAATAATTCAGACCTGGATTGAACCAGAGTCACGAATACCTACCTTGTCTCTATAAACTGGGGCATCGCAAACAACGGGATTACACATCTTTATAACTTTTTGTTGCTTTAACTGAAACCATATTTTAATTGAAATACACTCACTCACTCACCAAAAGTCACGGCACACCCCTCCAATCAGGTTCCCTGTCCGTAATGAGACAGATCCCACTGCTTCCATTCTCGGAAATCAGGTGCACAGGACTCCTTGATATCACACAATCATTGGAAGCAACTAGCTGCCGAAATAGTAGCACGCTGAGAGAGCTATCCGCCTTTGAACGGGGAATGATTGTTGGTGCCAGACGGATGGGTGTATTTTTCCGCACAACTGTTGCAAGGGTCTATCGAGAGTACGCCCAACGAGGGGTTACAACCCATGTCGGAAGCAAACGGGCTGCCTACGCCTCATCGATGCCAGAGGTGTTCACTGGGTCAGCCGGCTTCAACCGCTGACCGAAGGGCGACAACGGGCCAAATCACCATGCGGTACAACCAGGGACGTCCCACAACTGTGTCCGTGATGACAATTCAGCGAACCTTGGCAGCTGCAGGCTTTGGGAGCAGAAGGCCACAACGGGTGCCACTCTCGACAGCTGCACATCGTCGGAAACGCCTAGCCTGGGCCAACCAACATCGACATTGGAATTGTTTTTACCCTGCGGTCGACCATGATTTGGGACACAGCAGTGGCTGGAGGAACATGCTACCAACTTCACGAGAATGATTTGGGTGAATAATTAAAAATATGATGCAAGTTAGTCTCTGCTTCAACCAAGTCGCAGAGTTTTTCCTTTCATTTTACATGTCTATTTAATCATGGCTTCAGTATTCAATCATGGAAGAAGTAGAATGAGAAGCGAAGCTCAGAACACATCCAATGCTAAATCGGTGAAATACGTACAGTACCAATTCCCTGCTGCGGTTGAGTCGAATTGAGATTGATTTCTGCTGCTCTAGTGGCTCCCTACATCGTGTAGCAATTCTTGACAAAAACCACATCACTCAGGTCAGGCAGCCTCCCTACTCACCTGACCTAGCTCCATGCGACTTCTTCACATTTCCGAAGATCAAGAAAGTGCTAAAAGGACAGAGATTTGAGGATGTGGACGTGACAACCCAAAATATGACAGTGGAGCTCTTGGCCATCCCAAACGAGGCATTCCGTACTTGTTTCGACCAATGGAAGCAACGCTGGGCTAAATGCGTTGCTGCACACGGTGCTTATTTTGAAGGTGACTAAACATTTATGCGAGTTCGAAACATATTTTTTTGTAGCCTCAATCCGGATACTTTCCGGACAGATCTCGTATAGTTGGAAGGTAGACACTGGAGTAACTCGTAGCACATTGTTCCCTTGGCGCTCGCTCTTCCACGTCTAACTTCATTTTAATTCCCAATCACATTCTCGGGAGTTTCGCTTCCCATGACTCTACTTCTACCATGACTCAACCGTCGCTTTATAGAGAACACAAGATGTAGGATGTTTGTAATTAAACTGGCAGTACTCAGAACTGTTTGTAGCTTGGTACCAAATTTGGTAGGAAGACTAACGAGGACACGGGATCCTCTAGGAGAAAAGATGATGAACAAACAATTGAATAACAAAGCTGAAAATGAAGTGAAACATTGCGTTTTATTCAGTATATTTCCCTCCCAATGTAAGAATGGAAGAATTGTGTTGAGCTAAGCTGATCCTCGGAATGTCTTTCGGAGCTTTCCCCGAGTCCTATATCCCAAACGACTGGCGCTGTTGACCATAGTCAAGAATGACTGGAGCTTTCCACCTACATAGTCAAGAACTTGCAATATGGATTTTTACCTGCATTCTAGGCAAATTCTCAGTTACGTAGACTATGACAGTGCCACCTTTTCTCATCAGTTTAATAACAAACACCCCCCCCCCCCTGAATAATTGTAATAATTATTATTCAAACCATGTGAACAGCATCATTAACAAATTATCTAATGAGAAAAGAAAAGCCAGATAAATTTGCATATTTTTTTCATTAGAGTGGTCGCCGCTTAATATGACCACCTTGGGACCATGCTTAACTAATCATTTCTACATGTACAGTATCTTGTACCCACCAAGGAATCAAAAGCATGCCCACCAGGTAGATCCGCCTGTGTATTTCATGGATGCTCGCAGCATCTGCCTGCCCACCGCCCAGCCCATACGGCCCATTTTTGCCACATGTGTTGGACAGATCCGTGAGTGAATGCAGGCGCGTGGATGTGCCCACCGGGCACCCATTTCAGCAGCCAGTGGGAAAGCTTTGACATGCATGTTTTGCGCAAAAGATCTTTCTCGCTGGTCTTGTGTTTTGCTCACTCAGCAGGCAACTAGCATGTCTGCTTGTGTGTGCCCAAGGCCAGGAACGCCCGCTGGTCAGATCCGCCGGGCAAAACCGTGAGTGAATTTCACGCTTTAGAGATGATGTCTGCCAGAGTATCCTCATCTGCTTCAGTGTTGGTTGATTCTTTCACGATAAAAAAGAAAAAATTGGTCACGTACTTTTGCTGTAAAAGCCCGGTGTCTTCACAAAAGGATGCTGTGTTCTGAATTCCAATCGACAATCGAACAGTGAAGTGGGACGTAAGCAGTGCTTACACGAGTAACTTCCCACATATAATACACTGAAATAGGCAAGAAGCCTGACTAACCCAAAGAGGTCTTCCACATTATGAAAAAACAAAAAAATAAGATTGACAATTGTCGGAAGAGTGGGAGAGGGGGAGAGGGTAGAAATCCCCCATCACATCTTTCATTTGAAATCACATCTTCTACGAGGGTGGGCTGCAAAGTAATGCCTCCATGGCTGTAACTTTTTTATTTTTTAACCGATTTTCAAAATTCTTTTTGTATCTGATACTCACATTTCTCCTCAATGTAATGCACTATTCACTTTTCGACATAGTCCCCATCCCTTTCCACGCATTGTACCAACGCGTGACTAGTCGGGTGAACCCGTCGGAGAGGAATTCCGGGGTTGCCGTCGACACGAGGATCGAATGGCAGCTTTGGATCCTCTTCTGCAGCACGATAACGCCACACGTCAGAGGGGGTTGCAGCGCCTACAGTTCAAAGATGAAAAACTGCAGTTCAAAAATGAAAGACTTTGCACCTTGCGGCTTTCACCACTTCCCAAAGAGGAAAGAACACCTTAAGGGGCATGAGTTGCGTTCTGACGACGAGGTGAAACCTGCCGTTCGGTCTTGGTGTCGACAACAACCCCGGAATTCCCCTCTGACGGGTTCACCCGACTAGTCACGCGTTGGTACAATGCTTGGAAAGGGAAGGGGACTATGTCGAAAAGTGAATAGTGCATTACGTAGAGGAGAAATGTGAGTATCAGATACAAAAAGAATTTTGAAAATCGGTTAAAAAATAAAAAAGTTACAGCCATGGAGGCATTACTTTTCAGCCCACCCTCGTATAAGTGGAGTGATCAAGCTAAAGTGGCCACATTAAGCGGCGACCACTGTATTACTGGAATTTGTTAATAAACATGAGCACAAGAATTGACATCAAGAATAAGTTGCAGTATCTGTAGCGCGCACACACACACCCACACAAGCACATTAATTAACACACGCAAATTCGCATTAACTGCCTTTACCTTAGCTCTGGTAAGATTGTTCGTTAGAACAATGCTACCATCTTTGATCACAATCGGAGGAATTTTTCTTGCTGCTTTCCTTCCAGCAAACTCTAAAAAATAAACACAACGATAAAACACGAGCAGACACGCTCATGCTAACAAGTCAACAGAATTCCAAGATTAGGCTGTTCTGGTGCACAAAATGTCATCAGACTCCATTTGATGATGTTGCGAGGTGTCAAACTACTCCCATGCTCTCTACAGACATAAACATGTCGAAAATTACTTTCTAGGCTGAAGTGGGATTCATTGGACAGTACGACACAGTCCTACTGCGCTTCTGAACAGGTTGAATCTTTGTTGCACCATGTCTGTCAATGCGAGCAAGGGTCTTGAGAGCATAAAGCCTGTAGACTGATATCCCCGTAGAAGCCGCTAAGCCTGTAGTGAGGGCTCCTGCAGTGGATTAGCACTGTCTGGCATTTAGGGCAAGAAATTGGTCTCTGGGATGGGGTGCAAAGTGAACAATGATGTTGGATAAGCTGTCCTTCTTTTTCTTCAGCGTTTGCCTCATGTGGTGGCGGGGTCTGCATTCTGAATTTTTGTTGCCATTTTACTCTGTCATGGGCTTGATCAGGGTGGAGGCCAGCGATGCGTAAATCATTGTGCAGGGTATCACACCATCGTGGTTTTGGTCTTCCTTACGGTCGTTTACTGACCACTTCCAATTCAAAACTCCACCTCGCCATGGTGTATTCTCCACTTCTCGGTACGTGGCCGTACCATCTGAGACGCCTTTTGCGCATTTTATCTGTGAGTGGTGCCACCTCAAAACATTGTCTGATGTCATTATTGGTGATGTGATCAAACAGAGAAAGTGCCGGCTGACCTTCGTAGCGTCTTTGTTTCCATTATCTGAGTGCGGCCAGCATTCCGTGCACATAAAACTACGGGCCGTGTAATGGTAAGATATACACTGAACAGCCAAAACATTACGACCATCACCACATTGGTGAATGAACTCATCTGGGTCATGTGGATGGGAAAAGCTACCGACCTAATCGAATTTGATAGAGGGCAGATTGTAATGGCCCGAAGACTCGGAACGAGTATCTCCAAAACTGCACGGCTGATAGGTTGTTTACAATCTGCTGTTGTTAGTATTTATGCAAAGTGGAGAGGAAACCAGCAATAGACGCCCACACGTCATCAAAGAAAAAGGATGTCGGAGACTGTTCCGCTTGGTAAAGAAAGATCGGCGCCAAACAGTGGCTCAGCTGACAGCCCAATACAATCCAGGTCCAAGTGCAAGTGTTTCGTAATACAGTTCAGCGGACACTGTTGGATATGGGACTGCGCAGAAGACGTCCCACTCGTGTGCCTCTGTTGACCAAGCGTCATTGTCAACTACGCCTACAGTGGGCCTGGGAACATCGAGACTGGATCATGGATAAGTGGAAGAGAGTTGCCTGGTCGGATGAATCACGATTTCTTATTCATCAAATCGATGGTTGTGTCAGGGTATGCCGACTTCCAGGCGAGCAGTTGCCTCCCCCCTGTATACAGCAGGCCATACGCAAGCTGGTGGTGGCAGTATTATGCTTTGGGGGATGTTCTCATGGGCGGCTCTGGGACCCGTAGTTGTGGTAGAACGGGCCATGAAAGCTGCGGGCTATCTGAACATTGTTATGGACCAGTTGCACTTTTACATGGCGTCTGTCTTCCCAACTGGAAATGGAATCTTCCAGCAGGACAACGCCCCACGTCACATGGTTCGAACTGTGTTGGAGTGGTTCGAGGAGCATAAGGATCAATTCCAATTAATGTCGTGGCCCCCTAACTTGCCAGATCTTAATCCGATAGAGCACATTTGGGATGTCATGGAACGGCAGCTTGTCGGAATATCTTGACTTTGCGTGACCGCTTGCTTAGACATTTGGTAGAACCTGTCTCCAGTCATCCACCAAGAACTTGTGGCATCCATGCCAAGGCGAATTGCAGCTGTTTTGCAGACCAAAGGTGGCGCAATGCGTTATTGAGTAGGTGGTCATAATGTTTTGGCTCCTCAGTGTATCTTGTCTTTCAGGCATCCTCTTATCGCATAGAACTCCGGTTGCCAATCTCCACTTTGAAGATAGCTTTCCAGACTTGAATTGGAATATGCTGTCCTTGTTGTTGAAATATGCTCCACAGCCTGGAGCTGATGCTTCTTGAAACGTGCAACACTTGCAATATTTCCACTTAGTCCCATCATCTAATCGAACACGACAGGCCATAATTTATCCACAGAAATTCCTTCAGAAATGACACGCTTTTATAGCAAAATAACAGAACATACAAACTGCCTCTATGGGGAGTGCCATCGCCATCAAAACATCTAATGTCACTACGCCCCTTGGGAACCACCCTTTTGTTAATAAATCCAACTCTATCTCTCTGCAAAATTTGATGACATTTTGCGGACCAAAACAGCCCAATCTCTGGTAGCATAGTATTAACGCGACTGCTGCTAGAGTGTACAGTCTCCTAACATCAAATCAAAGCAACTATAACGTACGAGGATGGTCCGATAATAAAGGTACAGGGGACGGGCATACAAGACCAGTGCACGCTTCTACGACGTCACATGCATACATAATGAGGACATGTCAGTAGTAGTTACCATTGACACGGTTCATTTGTTGAGTCAATACCTGGGGTACAGCAGGTTGACAAAACGACTGGTGTTATCGAAAAATATGTCAAAGTCGAAGTTCGAGGAGTAATCAGATTTCTCCACGCTGAAGGAGCGAATCAAAGCGAAATTCATCGCAAGAAGCCATTCGTCGAAAGCGACCAGGTTGATGGAATAAGTTTTTGCATAATGGCGCACGACCTAATATTTTGAACAAGACCAAAGCCTGGCTGAAAGCGAGAAAGTGGGAAATTCTAGAGCACCCCTCCCCTACAGTCTGTACCTCGCCCCGTCTGATTTCCACCTTTTCATGGTGAATGCTTAAACTTTGTAGCATACATGCCATTTGTTTCTTTGAATATGTCCTGGATAATTTGACCTGCACCTTTAATATCGGACCGCTCTCGTACTTAAACGATTAAAAATCGAATCAAATGTTATCTAGGAAAGTCTCTGTAAGAATTGGTGTACCTTCAGAAACCTGAAAACCTAAACGTATCTCTTCTATGCTTTGACAATCTAAGGAGAGACCAGATTTCTTTTTCCCCAAAAGGGAGTTGCCTTCCCCTTCAAATGGTTGTGGAGATGGTTTAAAGATGACGTTCCTCTTGTCATTTAACTGAAAATAATTTTTTAAAAAAATCAGTTATTTTACTTACTTTTCAGACGTGCTTATCCATTAGGGTTGAAGAAAGCAGAGATCCCCAGCACAGTAGCTTGGTAACTTTTTCCTCGTAAAGTCCGTGAATAATAATAAGTTCATAAAGTAGTACAAGTTATTAGTCGTTAACTAGAGCTGTCACGGCAATAAATGCCGAACAAGGAAGCATTTTTACCGAAGCTAGCTACTAATCTTTCTCTTTAAAGATATCGAGACTAAACATTTGAATTTTCTTGTAGATTCATATACAGTCGAACCCTTACTTACTTACTTTTCAAACCCGCTTATCCGTTAGGGTCGCGGGGGCAGCAGCCCTATGGAGGATCTCTAGCGATCGCGGTCTTTCGCCATCAGGCGCATGTCCTCCCTAGTGATATCCAAGCGACTCGAATCCAGATTCTCTTTGTAGTCTAGCCACCTGGTTCTAGGCCGACCCCTTGCTCTCTTACCCACCGGCTTGGAAAATAACAACTGCCTAGGAAGACCAGTTTGTGGCATCCATATCATGTGGTCATCCAGCACAACTGAGATCTCTCAATGCAGAGAAGTAGTAGCGGCTCAACACCTAAACACCTGCCACACCTCTCAGAAATCTCATTTCGATCGCTTGTACCCGCAATCGCACTCTTTCGGTCATTAGCCAAGCCTCATGACCTTAGGTGAGAATGGGGACAAAGATAGATTTGAAGACGGAGAGCTTGGCTTTGTTACCCAGCTCGCGTTTCATTACCACGATCGCCACAGTTTACGTCTGACACAGCTTGCTGCACCGATCCGAGCATCCAATTCTTTCTCCTGCCGTCCATCACTCGTGAATGCAATCCCGAGATACTTGAATTTCTCCACCTGTCTCAATGAGGCTCCCGTAACATGGAGAGCGCAACTGAGCAGGCTGTTTTGAAAGGACCAGAACCTCGGTTTTAGCCACACTGATCTTCATCCCAGCTTCTTCTCATTTGGCTGCAAACCAGTCTAGTGCATGCTGAAGGTTCGTGCGAGAAGACCCAAGGAGGACAAGGTCGTCAGCAAAGAGCAACCTCTCCACCAGGCAGTCGCCCACACAAACACGCTCGTCGCCTCGGCTGCCCCTGTCTATCCAGTCCATAAAGATAATGAACAAGAGGGGCGACAGTACGCACCCTTGGCGGAGTCCAACACCCACGGTGAACGGTCTTTACTCTTTTAATTAGATAAATGTATATTCTAAAATAATAAAAAATAAAAATAAAAAAAAATCAAATAATATTTTTTACCACAAATGGAACTCCTTCAGGATAAATAGCTTGCAGTTCAGAAGGATAGTAGCCATCCATCAAATCTTGTACATATTGTTGCGTGGTAGAATCTGAAAACGAACGGAATGGCCCATTGAACATCATAAGGCCGTTCGCATAAAGTGTCAAGGGTATGGGCACAACAGCCTAACGGAAAGAAAAATAAATTTAAACAGTATCGAAGTAAAAATTCTGCGACCTGGATTCAAACCATTAGTATCACGTGCTCGACACCTCTACCAATTGGGCAATCAGTGAGTGCCCGCCCCATCTTGACTACTTTGTGGTTTTTAAGACACTTGGAGACAATCTTGCTGTACCGTGATAGCCCAATTGGCAAAGGCTTCAAGAATGACATTCGTGGTTCCTGGTTCAAATCCAGGTTGCAGAATTTTTCAAATAACAACATTAAATTCTAGTTTTCATTTATGAATTTCTTTCTTATATGAAATGTTTGACCTTAATTAAGTAAGTAAGTACCTTTAACTGGCCCCCACTCGGTGTAAGATCGACTTGAGAAACTCCTTCTCCAGCAATCATATTCAGTTCTTTGATGTTCTCTTTGACAAGATCGTAGTCAATACGAAATTCTCGATTAGCAGTTTGGACGACCGAAGACTCTACGTAAATTGCAAATGCATTACTTCGATGCACCGCCTTCGATTCAATGATTTCCGCTAACGGCGACATTAAAACTGGCAACAGAGAAGAACTCGAGCAGAAAATTAAATTTTATTTACCTGGCTTCCACATGGGTTCGATTTTTACTCGTTCCTCTGCGATATCAGAGACCGAAGTGTCTGTAATGCTGACAGAAACCGAACTCGTTCGTTTTTCTCCGACCCAAACCATTCCATAATCATTAAGAAATTTCTATAAATGTACATACACGTTTAAATGGGTACAAGCAGACGATTTGAAATTTTTTTCTCTCCTGCGCAATCCATTTAGAAACAAAAACAAAATCAATCTAAACATGCTAAGTACGCTTATTAAGATTAGCTGACCTCCATTTCTTGAATTTGTTGTTGGAATTTCAAGCATTTCTCTTGCAAATCCATTGTGCACTGATTAGAATTGGTCAGATCTGCAAAAATGCAAATAAAATTCACATCTTCTGCAGGTATGGAAAACAAAAACAAAAAATTAATCCCCCCAAATAGCGTAGAGGAGAAAAGTAGTAGAAGTCCCGAATTCATCTACACTGATGCAAAAAAGGCAAACCTCTTGTCCACAAACGTTTTAATGGGCGAATACGTATTTCGATCTCTTTGAGATCATTATTCAACGCAAAATAGGGAAATTAACAAAGCAAGCTATTTATAAGAAAAAGAGGGGCCATTGACTCTCTCCAAAGGACCAATCAACGAACACGTCGAACGTCCATCGACACCTCGTACAAAATAAAATAAAAGCACGGACCTAGGAAAGATACAGATTCCAGACAACTGGCAAGAGTTATACAGGGTGAATACAAAAGTCTGAACCCCCCTTTTATTTTTTGAACCGAACCAGATATGTTAATTTTGATGAATCCGATGAATAGGAAGTTGTGGGTGGCCTATCCCATGGTGCACTTTTCTTACTTACTTACTTACTTACTTTTCAAACCCGCTTATCTGTTAGGGTCGCGGGGGCAGCAGCCCTATGGAGGATCTCCAGCGATCGCGATCTTCCGCCATCAGGCGCATGTACTCCCTGGTAATATCCAAGCGACTCGAACCCATATTCTCCATGTAGTCTAGCCACCTGGTTTTAGGCCGACCCCTTGGTCTCTTACTTGGAAAATAACAACTGCCTAGGAAGATTAGTTTGCGGCATCCATATCACGTGGCCATACCAGTGCAACTGAGATCTCTCAATGCGGAGAAGTAGCGGCTCAACACCTAAACATTCCTTATTGTGCTGCTGTACTCTCTATCTAGTAGGGTAACACCTGCGACACCTCTCAGAAATCTCATTTCGGCCGCTTGTACCCACGATCGCACTCTTTCGGTCATTACCCAAGTCTCATGACCATAGGTGAGAATAGGGACAAAGATAGAGTTGAAGACTGAGAGCTTGGCTTTGTTACCCAGCTCGCGTTTCGTTAACACAGATCGCCACAGTTCACGTCTGACACATCTTACTGCACCGATCCGAGCATCCAATTCTTTCTCCTGCCGTCCATCACTCGTGAATGCAATCCCGAGATACTTGAATTTCTCCACCTGTCTCAATGAGGCTCCCCTAACATGGAGAGCACACTGAGCAGGCTATCTTGAAAGGAGCAGAACCTCAGTTTTAGCCACACTAATCTTCATCCCAGCTTCTTCACATTTGGCTACTGCAAACCGGTCTAGTGCATGCTGAAGGTTCGTGCGAGAAGACCCAAGGAGGACAAGGTCGTCAGCAAAGAGCAACCTCTCCACCAGGCAGTCGCCCACACAAACACGCTCATCGCCTCAGCTGCCCCTGTCTATCCAGTCCATAAAGTTAATGAACAAGAGGGGCGACAGTACGCACCCTTGGCGGAGTCCAACACCCACGGTGAACGGTCTCGACTTACTGCCATTTATCCGGACACACATCTCAAGAGCTTTCGTACAGAGACATGATAGCAACCAGTAATTGCCCATCCACTCCATACTCTTGCAACACTTGCCAGAGCTTCTCTCTTAATTTGCATATTTGGGGGGTGCACTTTTCATCATCCCAAATATGCAAATTAGGACACATTCAAAATTTATCTCAAAAACCGGAAGGGACAGAGAAAAAAACAACCCAATTGCAAACTTGTTCAGCATAAAAAAACAAACAAAAAAAAAATCATCCAAATCGGACCAACCAATCACCCACAATCACATGGTGAACTGTTTGTAGCTTACAAACAGTCACACTGCACAAACAAGTTACTTCAAATAGTTTAAAAAAAAAGTTAATCAACAAAATGCTCGATGTGACAACCGTGGGCACCATAACATAATTGGGCACGGAACCTAACTGATGCCAAAACATCGGCAAGCATGGCTGGTGTAACTCCTCGGCAAGCTTCCTGGATTTGTTGAACCAGATCCTCCAGTGAGGCGAGCTGCGTAGCATAAACCTTGTCCTTCAGGTATCCCCACAAGAAAAAGTCAAGGGGTGTAAAATCAGGGGAGCGGGGTGGCCAACGAACTGGTCCTCCTCGACCAATCCATTGTTGTCCAAGAACTAGGCTTCATCTGTCCACAACGCCTCATGAATGAAGTTTGGATTGTCATCCAGGCAGGTAAGTAACCAGTTGCAGAAGGCGGCCCTAGCAACATAATCCAATGGCAGTAATGGTGACAATGAATATGGTATGGGTGAAAATGATGTGCGTGTAGAATGTTGAGAACAGTTCTCTGATGGCACCCAACATCTGCAGCAATTGCTCTGCTGCTTTTTGGAGATTTGCAGCAACTGCAGCCAGAACTAGTGTTGTTGTATCCTCATCGCCTTGTGCCCTTGGTCGTCCTCGTTCTGCATTAACATTCCCTGTACCTTGAATCTTTGAATAATGTGACGCATTGTTTGACAAGATGGATGGCGTTCGTTAGGGTATCTGTCTCGATACAACCTAACTGCAGCATGTAGGTTTCTCCTTGCCTCTCCGAAGCAGAAGATCATGTTGACCATTTCCGGAACAATGTAGCTTGCCATCCTGGAACTGTTCTGTCTTCTGTGTGCTGAAACATGCCTTTTATTTGCTTTTCCGCATGAAAGTGAATATGAGTATGGTAATTTATGTTAATTTTTTTTGATTTGCATGCTTTACATGGTGGAAATATCAACATTCAGTTTTCCTTGTGCAATGTGACGTGATTGTGGGTGATTGGTTGGTCCGATTTGGATGATTTTTTTTTTGTTTTGTTTGTTTTTTTATGCTGAACAAGTTTGCAATTGGGTTTTTTCTTGCATATTTGGGATGATGAAAAGTGCACCATGGGATAGGCCACCCAGAACTTCCTATTCATTGGATTCATCAAAAATGACATATCTGCTTCGATTCAAAAAATAAAAGGGGGGTTCAGACTTTTGTATTCACCCTGTACAATAGAAAAAGGTTATACAAATCTAAATATACACAATCTAAAAACTTCTATTTAACAACAAATTACAGTAAGAAAAGTAAATTAAAAAAGTACAAGGAAACAACCAAAAAATTAAGAAATCTTAAGCAAATTTAATAAAATAGAATCGCCGAGGGGACCTGCGTCATTGTTCAGCGGTATTTCCGGGGTCCTTTTTTCCGATCTCCAAGATCTAGTATGCGTCCAATGAGTTCCTGTTCCTTATGGACCTAAGTAAACAGCCACCCTTTAACAAAACGGCACGGCCCGTTTCAAGCATGTGCTTGGCGACTGCGGATCTATCGGCCACAAGGGCTAAAACGTAAAAAAAACTTTTTGGAAATAAACAGACAAAAGCAAAATGGGAACCAGATTTTTTAAGCAGAAGAAACAATAAAATTCAAGTCTTCAAAGGGCAATGCTGTTGAAAAAGGTTTCTCCATTTCTTAAAACATCTTCAAATTCCGCTTCTGATTCGGGGTTCCATTCTTTAAGATTGTTTGATTCGATGAACTAAGTGTAACTGCTCAACAATCACAAAACGCGAAAGTTAGTCGGCTCCGGGTAATGTAAAATTAAAAAAAAATAAAAATAAAAAATAAAAATAAAAATAAAAAATAAAAATAAAAATAAAAATAAAGAGTAAAGCAAGAAAACAAAAGAGTACAAATACGAGGGTGGGCTGAAAAGTAATGCCTCCATGGCTGTAACTTTTTTATTTTTTAACCAATTTTCAAAATTCTTTTTGTATCTGCTACTCCCATTTCTCCTCTATGTAATGCACTATTCACTTTTCGACATAGTCCCCATCCCTTTCCACGCATTGTACCAAAGCGTGACTAGTCGGGTGAACCCGTCGGAGAGGAATTCCGGGGTTGTCGTCGACACGAGGATTGAATGGCAGCTTTGGATCCTCTTCTGCAGCACAATAACGCCCGTCCGCACACGATCGCCACACATCAGAGGGGGTTGCAGCGCCTACAGTTCAAAAATGAAAGACTTTGCACCTTGCGACTTTCACCACTTCCCAAAGAGGAGAGAGCACCTTAAAGAGCATGAGTTGCTTTCTGACGACGAGGTGAAACCTGCCGTTCGGTCTTGGTGTCGACAACGACCCCGGAATTCCCCTCCGACGGGTTCACCCGACTAGTCATGCGTTGGTACAATGCGTGGAAAGGGATGGGGACTATGTCGAAAAGTGAATAGTGCATTACATAGAGGACAAATGGGAGTATCAGATACAAAAAAAATTTTGAAAATCGGTTAAAAAATAAAAAAGTTACAGCCATGGAGGCATTATTTTTCAGCCCACCCTCGTACAAATTAATTGTGAATATAAGTTGAAATATCACACTACACAACCAAGATAATCAATCAAAATCACCTTCACAGCCTGGTTACCAAGAAAACAACGGTTTCGGATGAAGAAACAGCGGTTTTAAATTCCTAACTAAAAGCAAACAGGTTCCATAAAATCTCGAAATTTACTTATTGGTCCATCCCGTCAACTAACCGCTCATATTCGGGCATCCCCTTGCTGAGTCCTCATCCAAACACATGGTCCGATTTATTTACTAAATTCCACAAGAAGCTTCAGACAAACTAGAGTTTTCCATGTCCTGCTTCGCAAATATAAAGCAATTAAATTAAGTAACAAGGGAATTCTATCGTTTTCTAACAAGCAATCGTAAAACAAAACTATACCATAAAACTAACAAATAAATTAAACTTCAGCATTTTGTAAGAAAAGAAAGACAGAATGGGCTAATTACACTTAACCATAAGGCGTTACGTAAAAAATACACAGTTCAGTAGAGCAAAAATCAAATCGTTGTCTTCAAAGTTCGGTGATAAAAGTTCATCTTCTGCGTATTTCCAATGGTTCATTCGAGGACTCGAAGCCTGCAAAGTCGAGGCGGGGAGCGAGGTTCTACGATGGCTCGCATCTTCGATAAACTTGCATTCGATGCTTTAGTCGAAGCAGCTAGTTGGACGCAGAACAATTCCGGAGAGCGTCGTGTAGACCTTTTAAAAGGGAGACCTACAGTAACCCTAATCAGTAAAGACGACATTACATTACCATCAACCTTTTGGCCGTAAGAACATTCAAACTGGTTACTCATACATTCTCCCAACAATGAAGTAGTTTTCGTCTAGGGACACAAGTTCCATGCTTGCGGAGTGTGAGGAGGTTGAGTGCAAGGTTTTTTTTAAGTTGCGGCACGTGGCTCCTCGATAGGTCTAGGGACACTGGCTGCAACCTGTCTCATAAATTCCCACCTGCGACAATGGTGGGGTTTTGTCCTTAGGGTTTCCGAGAAGGTTCTTCAAAGTATTAGGATTTTTGTATGCCATGGACAGCTGTGCTTCCTTAAAGATTGCCTGTAAGTTGACGTTGAGTCCGCTATTATAGAAAATGGGCAATCTGAAATTGGCATCCTCGTTGCTGCCAATTTTTGTGGAATCTCTAACTAATTTCACAAAACTTCTTCTCCTGACCAGATCTTTAACCAATTCAGAACTGTAGCCATTGACGACTGCTATATTTTGGATGCGTGCGATTTTGGCGTCAAACCTACCCTTAGACAAGAGGATGTTTAAAGCTTGCGATCCACTATACCTTTATCCAAGATGCGTCATTGGATGCATATGAGACCTTGGAGATCTCAAAGAGATCGAAATACGTATTCGCCCATTAAAATGTTTGTGGACAAGAGGTTTGTCTTTTTTGCTTCATGTCTTTATCCACAGTGTATCCCCACTTCTCTTCATCTACACTGACTGCTCAATTGAAAGTGGATACCTACCATAGTGGAGCAACCTATGCAAATTCAGGCAATACTATGAATGTATTCGTTATATAACAGCAAGATCATGTGTAGGAGCAAGATCATGCTGAGGTAAAATGCCATTAGCAAAACAGCTGAGAAATTTTCAAAGCGGAGTAGTTATAGGCTTCCACCTCAGTGGCCAGTGTCCGAGCCATAGGAGCGACACTGAACCTGCCTAAGTCGACCGGGGTGCTATTATCACGAAGTGGAAACACGAAGAAGTGGAAAAACAATGTCATGGAGGTGGCCAAGCCCGCATGCTGATCGATAAGAGACCAATGGCCCTGAAGTAGCAGAACAGGGCTGTGAAACAACGGTGGCAGGGCTTCCAGTAGGTAACAGGAACAACTGTCAGCACCATAACGATTCGTCAGGAGCTCCATGTCTTAAGCCCGTTTTCCATTTAGCATGGGTTTGGCGTTTGTTAGGCGTCTGCTTCTTTTTTTGGGAATTTTTGAAAAAATGCGCTCGTTTTCCAATTAGCGTCTGTTAAGCGTCTGCGTCTGTTCAGCGTCAGTCACGTGTCTTTTCAAGATCTGGCATGGCTAGATTTTTAGGCGTCTTTTTGATCTAGCCAATCAGGTGCAATCTACTTCGCTATGGATTCTGGATAGTTGTCTTCGCCGATTCAGATGGAGAATCATCACTGTCGTAGCTGCTGTTCGTCAACACGGATTCTTTGCGACTTTTCCCTCGTGAATTTATTAATAAACAGGTTATAAAATTTGGTGTATCATTTATTTATTAAGTAAAAATGATATAGTAATAAATTCAAAGCGTGAACGCGATCGGAGTAGTTGATATCCTCTTTTTCCATCACCTTGAGAGAGCGACAATTGTTTGCAGTGACTCGACCAATCAGATCAGATTCAGGATAACGGTTGAAAGTCGCTAAATGGAAAACGACTGCGTTTGCGTGCTAATCACGACGCTTCTGCAGGCGACGATTGCAAGAGGCTCAAAAGTCGTTGCACACTACAAGATGCCAAAGAGTCGCTAAATGGAAAACGGGCTTTAGGGTACACCGATTGCCCATGAGCTTAGCATCACCCCTGTAAACACCCAGCATCGGGTGGCCTGGTGTAAAGAGTGACGGTATTGGTCAATGGACTGCTGGAAGATCATTGTGTGGAGCGAAGAATCATGCTTCACATTCTACCAATCAGATGGACGCACCTGAATGTGGCATCTGCCAGGGGAGCGGCTGCTATCTGAGTTTATCATCCCAACAGTAAAGATTGGCAGTGGTGGTGTGATGAAGTGGTTGTATTTCTCCTGGTTTGGACTTGGTCTGCTGGTTATGATTGAGGGAAACAAGGCATCCACACAATATTTGGACGTTCTAGACAATTCCATGCTTCCTACAATGTGGCAGCAGTTCAGTGAAGGGCCATCCGAGTTCCAGCATGACAATGCGCCATTTCATAAGGCCATTGCTGTTCAATGTTCATGGACTTCAGTGGCCCACCCAGAACCCAGACCTCAACTCTACTGAACATCTTTGGGATGAATTGGAACATCGGATTTGTGCGTGTCTGATGTGAGTGGAAACGCGGATCCAACAAGGCAGGCATTGAAGGAAGAGTGGGCAAAAATACTGGTTGCTTGCTATCAGAAACTGGTTGGGAGCATGCAATGGTGTGTGGACGCTGTGCTTAGGGCAAAAGGCCAGAGTAAGTGTTATCAGACACGTAAATAACGCATCTGTTCCATAACACAGGTGTCCACCTTCAATTGAACAGGTGTCCACTTAATACCCCGTTTATCCAAAAAAGTGATTAGTATTAAAAGGATAGATTTTATATTTTTAAAAATACAGTCGAACCTCAATATGTGGATATCCTCGGGACCAGAAGAAAATATCCACTTAAGCGGAGTGGGGGGGGGGGGTTGTTTAAACAAAAAGTACACTACTCAATACTAATTGATTCAAACAGTGTCTAATGTTTAATTTAACAATATAAAATTATCAGTTATCACAAAACAAAAGAACATTCCGCTTCTGCATTCGCATTTGTCGATCGATGTTTTTTCAACCACAAGTTTTTATCCGTTCATCAATCTTACATTCAAAGTTGAAGTAGAGCAAAAATTGCCGTTCTTGGATATCGTAATTTAAAGGAAAAACCACTCACTAGTTTTCGACGTATTTAGGAAACCGTCTAATAAACTAAACTATATCCCAGCAGATTCCAGCCATCCTTGGAATCAAAAGATCTCTACATTTATTTTTATGATTTATCGAGCCCTTAATCTTTTGCTACACAAAATCTTCAAAAGAGATTTCCAGGATTAAGGCCATCGCAAAGAAAAATAGATATAACCTCCAAAACATCGACGTTCGTATTAAGAAAATATAAGAAAATGATATCAGATCTAACCACTTTGCCTAAAAATAAGGACAAAAACTATAAAATACAGCCTCTACTATACAGACTACGATGCCTGGACTGTGATGCTATCTACATCAGATCCACGTCCTGGTGCTTCCATGAGAGGGTCCGTAAACATAGGAGGATGTAGGTAAACAGACGGTAAGTCGGCCTTCGCCCACCACCTGATCGCAAATAAGCACCGGATGGTCGATATTGATGCTTGTATGGACATCTTATGAAGAAGGAAGGACAAGGACAAAATATTAATCCACGAGGAAATTGAAATTAGAAGACCACAACGTTTGGACCATATCCCCCTCTTCAATAATCAAACATCCTTCGAGAGGGACGGCTTAATAGATTTTATCACCGGAAGAGCTCTACAATAGTTCGGCGTTTTAGATGAGTCTTCTATTAGGTCCGCCAGAACTAGGGATATATAAGGGGCACCGTCTACCAGTTAAGCTTTGTAACATTGTTTGCCTCCGAAGATGATGTAAAATCGAAATGCGTCAGGCAATAAACTTTGTTTCTGTATCACTTTGGATATTTTTTCCCTTCTTTCGTTAACTATAAGATAATCACCTTACCATACAATAAGTTTTTAATTAAGGATTTACATCCGATTTTCAAGTCACATAACATCTCTCTTAATTTTAGCAATCCCAATCTACTAAAGAATATACTCGAAAACCCCAAGGACCATTTAAAGTTTGGAATTTACGATGTAAAATGTTCAAATCGTCCGAAGCACTACTAAGGTCAGACGAAGAGAGACACAGGGCATTGATTTAAAATAGAAAAACTAAAACTTGTGATATTGATTTTTCTATCGAAAAATAGAAGGAAAAATTCTGCGACCCGGATTCAAACCAGAAACCTCGACTGTCAAGCGAGAGCCGATTGGTAGAGGCATCGACCATGACAGTCGAGGTTCCTGGTTCGAATCCACGTCGCAGAATTTTTTCTTCCCTTTTTCGATAGAAAAATCACTTTGGGTAATTTAAGATCCAAATCGTTTTAACTTTCAATAGAATTATAAATTTTGCTTAGAAAACAATCTGTGGAATTTTTATTCAAATTTTTTATTTAACGTAAAATTAATGATAGTCGAAATTGGTTCCAAGGCATCAGTTAATAAAATAGCACCTTCTGGACGCTTTCGAAAGTATGGCTATCATCAAAAACAATCAGAACAATCTTCTAAATACAGATAGAGGACCTAACGGTGATTCATCGTTAATCCAATGGTGGACAGGCTGAACGGGTCAGGGAATTTGATTCCCGGTTAGTATCTTTTCCAATGGTTGCATTTTTGTATTTCATCGCTATAAATACTGATCCACGATCTTCCTGGCCTCAGTTCACTTTTTCTTCTCGAGTGTACTCACGGATCCTGCCGAAGATGAAAGCAGTGCTTTTGAAATGCACGTATCCAGGTTGTATTTTTCTGTTTTTATATGTTGTGGCTAAAGAGTGTTCTTTTCTCATTTATCATTATGATTATCCACATATTCCTGACTTTTCCCGGTCGCTAGTCATGCTGCAACAAATCCAGTACTTAAAATAAAGTAAAACAAGAAATTAATCCTCCCGAGGAAGGTATAGGAAAGTAGCAGAAACTCTGAAGTCATCTATTTTTACCCTTTTATCTGCACTTTTTAACCCCCCCCCCCCCCCATTTTTTTAATCGAAAAATTGATTTTCTCGAACGTAGTATTTAGAAAATGAAAAAGAGCTCTATCTTCTTTCGTTTCTCATCATTTCCGATCGAATGATAATACCACATGCCATATGTTGCCACACCCACAACTCCGACCCTATCGGGACAATTTGGCCCAAACTTTACAGTAATGTTAATCTTGCTTAGAAGAATCTGCATACCGAATTTCACTCCTTTATATGCATAAATACACGTAGACATTTTAGTCCCCTCTGATCTCCACCCCAGTGGGCCAATCAAAACCAAACTAAATAGTGTAGGTGCACATGCCCATTCCGAATTTCAACCTTCTACCTCAAAAACTCCGGAAATTATGAAGGGGACGGACGGACGGATGGACGGACATTGTGAAAACAATAAGTAGCTCCATTCTTCCACTACTTAATAAATGAAGAACAAAAAACTAACCTGAATGGAGAAGAATGACAACCTTGATAACGACGAGCTTCGAGTCCAAATGATTACCCTACCTATGAGAAATTTGTAATGAGACCCTATGAACGAGAACTTTTTTATATGCAGAAACGGCAAGGATAAGGTAGCATGGGATTGGTCGAAATTAGAATGGGTTAAATGAAGCGGCCAATGAGAAGGCATACACATGAAAAGACGTTTAATAATCTGAAAGTGAGGAAAAACGCCGGAATTTATATCGATGACCCGAAAAAGACCTGGCGTATATTTGAGACCCGGCGTTTAATCTATTTTTAATACCCTACCCGCCTCTCATTTGAGACCGGCGTGTATTTGAATACCTGGCCTGTATTCAAAATTTTACGGTATTGTCAGATGAAACATAAGTGGTCAGAAATCATGAAGAGATGCCTTTCGAAAATGTTTAAAACCCGGAAGTAGATTCGAAAGCTATGTCAAAACCGAGTTGGAGCCAATTTTGCATTTGAACAGACCACATTTTTACCGGTTCTGCACTGTATTTGTATATTTAAATGGTTCTCATTAAAAATAATCAAATTTATTGATGCATGTGAATGTCAAATACATGTTTGGGCTTTCGGGTTCCAGCCTCCTAGGGGCCCCAAATTCACAAAATCCCAAAAACTGAAAGTGCTCAGATTGCCCTAGTATTATTACCCAAGGTACCCTGGAAATAATATAGGAACATTAGTGCACTATAACCACCAAACACCAGTGCCCCAGAATGGTTATGGTGTACTAATGGTCCTACATACGAGGGCTGTGAGAAAAGTATCCGACCTTCGGCCGGGAAAAAAAAGTTACACACCTGGAGCATTGAAAACCTAATCACCTTCAAAGTAGTCTCCTTGGGACTGCACACACTGCTCCCAGCGGTGCCGCCATTGTTGGAAGCATTCCTGGAAAGCATCTTTCGGAATGGAGTTTAGCTCGGCTGTCGTTGCAGCCATAATGTCCTCTCTTGTCTGAAATCGTGTTCCTTACAATAGCCTCTTGAATTTGGGGAACAGTCAAAAGTCACAGGGGGCCAGGTCAGGAGAGTAACGAGCCTGTTGTACCACGGGAGTCTGGTTTTTCGCCAAAAAAGTCGGAATCAAGTTTGGTTTTTGAGGCACCAATTGCCTGTTGACCACAACTGCAGTCTCTTGCGCCGCACTGCATTACGTAGGCGACGGAGGACATCCCTGTAGTACTCTTTGGTGATTGTTTGACCCTGTGGTGCGTACTCGTGGTGTACCACACTGCGAGAGTCAAAGAAAGCAGTCAGCATCACTTTCACATTGCTGCGCACTTGGCGGGCCTTCTTTGGTCGTGGTGACGAGGAATGCTTCCACTGTGACAACTGAGCTTTGGTTTCCACCTGGCTGTCGCCCAGTTTCTGGCAAAATTTGATGCAGTAACGCTGCTCCAGTCGTTCTGTCATTTTCCTTCAAATCAAAAACCGACGAGAGCACAACACACTACCTCCCTCTAATGCTGATTGCCAGCAACTGACGCTATTGAGAGGCGAGAAAAAATTCACGCATACGCACAAAGGTTCAAGGTCGGCTCATGCAAGCGCGCGCAATCCAAATCCATCAGGTTTTCGCAAAAAAAAAATTAGGTCGGATACTTTTCTCACAGGCCTCGTATACAGGGTGGTTATAATTAAACTTACCCTATAAACGGCATCCTACAGCGCAAACGGGTGAACAGAATGCAACGAAATTTTGCATATGGGCTATACACAAGATACGCTCACGGGATTTCGAAAAATTTTTAGTTCCAAAATGTCCACCAGAGGGCGCCTTTTCGGGAAAAACCGTGAAATTTAACACAAACAACGACCAAAACGGAATACAGAAACAATATTAACAATCCAGAACAAGAATTATGGGTAATAAAATGCAAAACCGGGAAAAGCTGTCAGTTGTAGGAGAAAAATGTTGAGATTTGCATGCTTGGGAAGAAGAGGAAGCTTTATGCAAGACAGTTTAGGGTATGATATTTTTGAAAATCGATTTTACAGAAGTGGGTACTTTATAAAAACGATCGGTCGTTTGAAATACAGATTGCACGACTGTAAGGCACATCCCAGGAGTACCTTGGGTGCATCTGAGCACGTTCAATTTTGGAGATTCTGGGACTTTGGGGGCCCATTTCTCGGGCCCAGGTGGCTGGAACCCGAAAATTCCAAACACGTATTCCACACTCACCGAGTCCTATATGCTGACAAAGTTGGATCAAAATGGCGTGGTAACAGTTCAGGCACTCTCCTTGTTAGCATCCACTTATCAGGTATCCACATATTTGAGGTTCAAGTGTATTATACTCGGGGACAGGACCAGAGAAAATTTCTTATTAAGCGGGATTTCGCATTAACAGGTTTTGTAATAATGGGGTTCGACTGTGGTTCGGTTTAATACTTAACTTTTGTCTTCTCAAAAATTTTAAGTTTCTCTTCAAGAAACGCAATTTTTTCATCCTGATTAAATGGAAAAAATAAAGTAAAAAGTTAAATTTAAACAATTAAGAAGTGTAGACTACAACTACGATTGCAATCGCTATTCCCACTAATAGCTTAGAATAAACAACCTAACATTTTTCAATTACGTATTTAACTATTGGGTCAATGGGAATGAAATGTCCTGAAAATGAGCAACACCTTTGGACGCAAGTAATTGAAAATGACACTATCTTGCGCCTCTATGAATCAACACATAGTTGCCATCTGTCTGGGATCTGAAGAAGTCATCTTGTAAGGTGAAGCTCGTTATCTGTTGTGAACTGTTTACCTGATAGCAAGTGATTCTGGTTCTGAAACAAATGATAGTCTATAGGAGATAAGTCCGGAGAATAAGCAGGCAGGTTGAGGAAATGCTTCCTAGCCTATAATATTTAGGGTCAGCATTGTTCATTGTCCTGGAGTAGAAAAACATGGGTATTGATCAAAGGCAGCAACTTCTGGCGCATCTGTTACAAAGCAGCATGATGGTTTAGCCTTTTGCCAAGAAACTTCGATGAATTATCCTGTCTGTGGCCCACCCTACAAAGCAACTTCTTCTTCATGGGGTGTAGAGGTGACTTAGAATGCTGCCCAGGAGACTGTGCCTTGCTTAATCATTGTGCAGAGCCATTTACCACTGCAAGTGATGATTCAGTGCAATAGAGTTCCTGATTAATCATGACAAGCAGAGACATGCAGACTTTCACACGCCTGGTCTTGTTGGCAGTTCTGAGGTATCTACATGTCCATTTTTTTTATTTTACCCGAATAGCTATCGTATGGTAAACACTTTTGCTGCTATCTCAAGACATGTTTTTCATGGGTCAGCTTCCAACTGCACTTAACAGAGCAGTGTCAAAATTGGCACCAGGTCGGTGACCATGTGCCTTTTTGGCAAACCCGTATCTCTATTTCTTGGTTGTGTTCTCCCCAAATGCTTTGCTAATGTTCTGAGTGGAAATTCTTGCCAAATGGCCTATTTTAATTTTGTACATGAAGATGCTCTCAAATCGCTACTCTCCATGTACATAGTGAAGTCTGAAATTTGTTCACACTATCTGTTGCCTATCTATAGGAAGCACGTGATATAATAACTCCACATCTGTGGGTATTTCCACTCCACCGTAGGGAGGAGCAGCCTCCCATGCTCTATCGCTCTGGACATTTTATTTGCACTGACCTAATTTGCTAACATAAACCACTATACGATACTTGGAAACAACGAAAAAAAAAAACTCTTAATATATATCCACTCAGAGGCAGAAAGTCGTGGGATATATATCGGCTTGGCCCGACGAAGAGCAGTAACTCTGCGTGTGACTCCACAAGAGGCTGCAAGACCATCTGGATTGCCACCCACAATTCCCCGTTATTGGTAGGCTACGGGTTTTAGGCATGTAAGGACCTCTCCTGAAGGCTCATCAAACTAGTTTTGTGCAATTTAAGCTCAATGACAGAGTAAATCCTGCTGGAAGACCTCATCATTGTATGAATACACAAGATCTGTAAAAGGATGCAAATGGTCACCAAGCAGCTCGACGTAGTGAGAGCCATTCAGTGATGTATCTAGGAGGACCAGCAGACCCAAACCATGTCATGTAAAAGCATCCCATACACATACGGAAGTACCACCAGCCATTTTTGCACCTTGTTGGCAAGTTGGCTCCACGGCTTCATGGCGTCTGCACCGCACCCAGTCTAATGTACCTGGAACCATGATTTGTCAGACTATATATCCATTTCCAGTCTGTCAAGGTCAACGTAATATGTTCATGGCCCCAGGTGTCCGATGTTGTTGTCTTAGCAGTGGTACTCAGGTGGCTCTTCTGCGACCATAACCAGTAAAGTTAAAGCATGCTGCACCAACCTCCTGATACCAACCCACAGCATACAATATGGGCCTGGAAGCATCTACATGTGCTGT
>JAHWFO010040148.1:1321805-1336347 GCA_023313115.1 Rhysida immarginata
TTCGGGTAATAATTTGAATAGATTCGTTATAAAACCGCAAGATCGTGTGTAGTTGGAGTCATTTGGTGTCTTACCACGTGCTGAGGTAAAATGCCACCATCAAAGCAGCTGAGCCAAAGTTGACCGTGGGTGTTATTATCATGAAGTGGAAATGTGAAGCAGTGGCAAAACGCTCGCATGTTGACCGATAGAGACCCGAGGGCCCTGAAGCGGTTGACATGACAGAACAGGGGTGTCCGGCGGCAGGACTTCTAGCAGGCAACGGGAACAACTATCAGCACTATAACGATTCATTGGGAGCTCCATGCCTTGGGTACACGGGTCGGGCTGCTGCCCCACAAGCCTAGCATCACCCACTGTAAACGCCCAGCATCGTGTGGCCTGGTGTAAAGAGTGATGGTCGATGAATCACTGGAAGAGCAACATGTAGAGCGATAAATCACGCTTCACACTCTACCATCGGATGGTCACACCCAGGTGTGGTATTTGCCAGGAAGGCGGCTGCTACCGAGTGTGTCATCCCAACAGAGAAGTTTGACAGTGGTGGTGTGGTCATATTTCTCTGGTTTGGACTTGGTCTGCTGTTGTGATCGAGAGGAACATGATTGGTTTATTAGAATTTTTGACGTCACTACTAAGGTCATTTTGCACCTTTTACACAAGTTATATCTGTACACAGCCCGGAACAAACACAAACATCCCATGCCCACGGCAGGATTCGAACCCACGGCAAGGTGAACTCGAGAACTAGAAAGCCACCTGGCCGGCTAGGGGAACACAGTATCTGGACGTTCTAGACAATTCCATGCTTCCTACATTGTGGCAGCAGTCCATTTGTGTTTCAGCATGACAATGCACCATGACATAAGCCCCGAGCTGTCAGCATCTGGTTTCCAGAGAATAATGTTCAGGAACTTCAGTGGTCTGCCCAGAAACCAGACCTCAACCCTACTGAACATCTTTGGGATGAATTGGAGCAACAGATTTGTGTGCGTCCGATGCGACCAGAAACAAACATCCAACTTGTACAGGCTTTGAAGGAGGAGTGAGCAAAAATACTGATTGCTTGATATCAGAAACTGGTTGGACAATGTGCTTAGGGCAAAAAGCCACAGTACATGCTATTAGACACATCGTAAATAAAGCATCTGTTCCATTCCACGAGTGTCCACTCTCCATTGAGCAGGCAGTATAGACTATGTCGTCCTGTGGAGGTGACAGCAGCGTTCAACATGCATAGTGCTATCCCAAGACTCTTGGCCTTTGAATGTACACTGAGTGAGCATATTATTATGACCACATGATATGTTTATGCAAATGTCCACACGGACGTCGCCACAACGTTGCTAGCGTCGTCTACTAGTGTCGTCGACAACAGTAGACGTGTTCCATTCTTCAACTACGGGTAAACGACGCGATTTAACAGCCTTCTAACGCGGGATGATTGTAGGTGCTCAGAGTTATGGAGCAAATATCAGCGAAACAGCAGCATTCGTGGGGTGCTCGAGAGCAGCTGTCGTTAAAGTATTTAAAGACTGAATGGTTAGCCGGAAGACAGGGTCTGAATGTTCGCGTTGTGGCCGCCCACGGATGGTTGATGATCGGACAGAACGGAGACTGTCACGACGGGTAAAGGATAACAGAAGGGCAACTGTGCATCAAATCAGTGCTGACCTTAATCAGGGGTCCTCCAAAACGGTCTCTGAATGCACTGTCTGCCGCACACTGCATTGCATGGGATACGGAAGCCGAAGACCTGTCTGCACACTTTTGCTGTCTGCAGCCAACAAGCGGAAACGACTCCAATTCGCTCAGGAGCAGAAGGACTGGACTATAAGCAGTGGAAACAAATCGTGTGGTCTGACGACTCACGATTCCAGTTACATCATGCAGACGGCCACGTGAGAATCTGGCGGAAACAGCACGAAAGCATGGACCCCGCATGCACGAGTACAACCCTTCAGGCCGGTGCAGGCAGTGTTATGGTCTGGGGAATGTTTTCCTGGTTTGTTAATATGTGTCGAACAACGTCTGGATGGCACAGCATATCTCTATATCGTCGCCGATCAAGTCCACCCTGTCATGGAGATGGCTACTTCCAGCAAGACAATGCGCCATGCCACAGAGCTTGTATTGTGCAGGAGTGGTTCCAGGAACATGAGGGGGACTTTACCTTACTTCGGTGGCCCCCACAATCCCCAGATCTCACTCCAATTGAGCATTTGTGGGACGAAATCAAACAAACCATCAGACGGCTGGATCCACCACCGTCCAATCTAGCACAACTAGACAGTGCTATCCATCAGGCATGGTGTCAGATTCCTCCCACCACCTTCCAACATCTCGCGGAATCAATGCCACGAAGAATCACCGCAGTATTAGAGGCAAAAGGTGGCCCAACGAGATACTGACAGGGTGGTCGTAATAATATGCTCACTCAGTGTATATTTGTACAATAAAAACCTTTTCAAATAGGAGTTTCTGAGCTTCTGATAATTTGGTTTCCACTTGGACAAGACGTGACATTAGCAAGCATGTCAATTCCTGGCTGTTTGACGTCAACGAAGATGGCCCTGAAAGAAACACAAATGGTAAAACAAATTCAAGATCATAAAAATGTCTCGTGAACTATCGACAGAAGTAGGTGGTTGTCGTTTTGCTCACTGGAACGAGATGAAGCTGGCCGACCAGCAGTTTTATTGACGGTCAAGGAATCCAAAAGATTGAGTGCATCATCCGAGCGTCTAAAGGGTTTCAAACCTTTCAAAAAGCGAACAGTTGGAGTATTTTCTGTAAGAATCTGAAGTTGATCATCTGAAATAAAAATAAGCATTCTTGCATTGAAATATTAAAAAAAATCATCAACTTTCACAAAGCGCACACACGATATACGAAAGGACAAGCAAACGTTCACAAAAAAAAACATTCAGAATTTTCTGTTCAGGCAAGGACAGTTGATAGAGATCAGATAGAGCAACAAGGTGAAATATTTATTAAGCCTTATGCATTTTGACATTTAAAAATACATCATAAATAATAGTTATTAATTAAAAATACAAATTAAATAAAAAATAAGATATAATAAACAAAAATAATTAATCAAAATAAAAAGCTGACGTTTCGGATAGAGACAGACTATCCTTTATCAAAGCAAAAAAGGATAATTCTCTAGAAGCAAATAGAATATTAGAGAATTATCCTGAAGTTATGAAAGTTGTACGAGGGTGGGCTGAAAAGTAATGCCTCCATGGCTGTAACTTTTTTATTTTTTAACCGATTTTCAAAATTCTTTTTGTATCTGATACAGTGAAACCCCGTTACAACGTACCTCACTTTAACGTACATTTCAGAATAACGTACAAATTTCAAATCCCCGTCCCAAACATAGCTATTTTAATGCTAAAAAGTTTCAGAAAAACGTACTTCACTTTAACGTACATTTCAGTATAACGTACTAATTTTACATCCCCTTGGTTAAATTATCCCTTCAGTACAACGTACATTGTTCACATGTATTGCACTGATTGGTCAATGCAGCCCATGCGAAAGTTGCAACTGGGCCAATGGGCTAATTAAACCGAGTTCACATTTCATTGGTTGGTCAGCAACCCGGAAATCTCTGCATGCTACTGAATCTAGCATGTTCGATTGTCGATTGTCGCATGCTACTCAGTCGGGATCCAATTTGTGCTGCAATTAGATTAGAGACCTTCACTTGACGGACGATTGCCCATCTTCAATACGGTAAGATTGTGTTTGTTTATTTTAATTTATGTTTGTTTAATTTATGTGCATGTAACAGGGTGACTAGCGATCGGGATAGGTACGGCAATGTAACCGGGAATAGTCAGGGAATTTTTCATTTCAACATTTCACTGCATATTGTATATCCTATAGTGTATTTGTATAGAATAAAATAGAATGCATTCATGTATTCTTATGTTTTTCTATGAATATTTGCATTTTTTACAAGCCCACCTCCCCCCCCCCCCCCCAGTTTCAGTATAACGTACACCTCAGAATAACGTACAAATTTCCAGGTCCCTTGAAGTACGTTGTAACGAGGTTTTACTGTACTCCCATTTCTCCTCTATGTAATGCACTATTCACTTTTCGACATAGTCCCCATCCCTTTCCACGCATCGTACCAACGGGTGACTAGTTGGGTGAACCCGTCGGAGAGGAATTCCGGGATTGTTGTCGACACCAAGACCGAACGGCAGGTTTCACCTTGTCGTCAGAACGCAACTCGTGCCCCTTAAGGTGCTCTTTCCTCTTTGGGAAGTGGTGAAAGTCGCAAGGTGCAAAGTCTTTCGTTTTTGAACTGCAGTTTTTCATCTTTGAACTGTAGGCGCTGCAACCCCCTCTGTTGTGTGGTGATCGTGTGAGGACAGGCATTATCCAAAGCTGCCATTCAATCCTCGTGTCAACGACGACCCCGGAATTCCTCTCCGACGGGTTCACCTGACTAGTCACACGTTGGTACAATGCGTGGAAAGGGATGGGGACTTTGTCGAAAAGTGAATAGTGCATTACATAGAGGAGAAATGTGAGTATCAGATACAAAAAGAATTTTGAAAATCAGTTAAAAAATAAAAAAGTTACAGCCATGGAGGCATTACTTTTCAGCCCACCCTCGTAGAAGAAGTCAATATCATTAAAGCTAAACTTTGGCACTAAACAACAGTAATACGCCCAGAAGCACTTTATGCAGCTAAGTGTCTGACCCTGATCAAAAAAATGTTAACTCAAGAACTGAAAGTAGCTGAAAGAAAAATATTAAGAAAAATGTTGGGGTCAATATTTAAAGTACGTCGCAACAATGAAATATACACACGTACTGAAAAATTTACTGATACTGTACCGTTAGGAAAAGGGGAATAGTTTTTTATGAAAATTTTGAAAGAATAAACCCCAATAGGCTCACAGGAAAAAATTTCAAATGTATGTCAAAATTGAAACTAGCCAATACTTGGATAAATGAAACACAAAAAGACATAGAAGAATTACAAATTTCACAAGCAGACATATAAAAACGTACACCACATGAAACCAGGTTGGTACAATCAAAAGGCTTTCGGGAAAAAAATGAAGAATTAAAACGGCGCATTTTGGACTCAGGAAAGGAATAATAATGAGTTGAAAAGAACGTTGTCCATTGCGGGTTATTCAACAACACAACAACAAGGACGACGACAAAATAAACCTCGTTTGTCAAAAGAATTTGAAGTAATGATCATCACTGAAGAAGAAACTGAAAATTTTTATATATGTCCTGAAAATTGTAATTTGCATCCTGAAAACAATAAACGGTTTCATTTGATCAACAGTTTCCAGATTTCTCTCGGTTTCTTAAGCCTTGGATCTAACAATTTCTTTTACATCCTTCAATGATATTTGTGGTAGTGCATTTAAAAAAAGGGACTGAATAAGCATTCATTCCTTCGCAGCAAGCTGCGCTTCACCAGTCAGCCTCGTTTTCGATCAAGCATGAGCGCGGCCATAATCTCACGCTTTCTCGTTTGAAAAAGGCCCATTACCCTTCTGAGAGGACATATGGCTCATCCAGGTCTGGCCTGGGTACAGCGGCGGATTGAACCACCGCGACACCGGAAAAAATCCCGGAGGGCTGGACGGATGGCCTGGTTGGTGGCTTTACTTTGGGCCGCTTTCACCAATTTTTCCTGGTATGATTTAGACTGTCAGTCCGCCCATGACTGGATACAAGCTATGGCATGGATTCTTAATATTGGTGAACTGTGTTCTTGCAAATGTATTGATATCCTGGGTTGATCACAGGTGATTTCCCCATAATTTCCTAAATGTCCTCAATAGGAAAAAGGTCTGTAATCTGGTGGGCCAAGGCAGTTTGCCGTAAGCATGGAGATAATCCATGAAGGGGTGTGCCCTATAGCCAGCTGTTATCTTATGAAAAGTGAGTCTCAGTGTCCATGAAAGCAATGGCAGCAAAAAGGAATATAGAATATCCTCATAATTCTTGTTGTTGATTTGTGTGGTCTGGCAGTTATAGCTGGATCCTGTGGTGGTTGGGTTTTACCCAAGGTGATCTAGAACAAGGTGAGGGTCAGTTTGCCTTACTGCGCATGCGTATTTTGACGTCACTGGATGACATCAAAACCAATATCCGCTAAATCGAAACCTCCACAGAAACCAAAACATGGCGGCAATGAAAACAATCGTGCGATAGCGACACTTGACGACTCGTTCATTTCCTTCACAATTCTCATCCTTTATACTATTTATTTTAATTAAATAATAATGCCATTACAAGGAGGGACTTATAATTATTGTAAAATGTACTTACGTATTTCTTGTTAATATGAACACAGGGTTAATGTTAACTATCCACACATCGCGCGATGACTGATCATGCGACCAAGGTAAGTAAAATTTACTGTGACTAAATAGAAAAAGGGATATATATATATATATATATCAGTTCATTAGAAGAGGGGGGTGTGTCTTTAAAATATAAATACATTTACTTTGGTCGCATGATCAGTCATCACGTAATGTGCGGATAGTTAACATTAAGGACAATAACGCATTTCTCATTATCATTAGGCCTTCTTATCATTCCTTGTTAAGATTTCGAAATTGATTTGTCCATTTCATAATAACTTTATTTATGCAGGCATTAGGAAATATTAATTTATAAAATAGTAAGTTATCGTTATCTGGTAAGTTTGCGCCATCCCTATATATTAACGACTGCTGTATGATGGTCGCAGCAGCCGGGATCGACGACTTTATGTGCCCTCCGAAGCACAGGGGGAGATAGAAATTTCCAGGTGATCACTCAACCTGTGATTAGCCGCGCCCAAGGTTGCTTAACTCCACCATTGCATTGAGCAAGGCGAGACAACTGGGCTACGGTTGCCCCCAAATAGTAAGTTACAAATAAACGTTTCTTCAGAAATACAATGTAAGAGTTTTGTTTTTTACGTGAAAACGTTTTCTTTTGTGACCAGAATAACGGCTATCGCTCACTGCCAGAAGTAACGCCATAAGTCATCCAGTGACGTCACAATACGCATGCGCGTGAAGCACTTCTGACAAACTGGACTTGCCTGTTGTTCTAGATTACCTTGGGTTTTACCCGTAAGTTTGCAAATTTTTGATCCTATGCCTGACTGGCCGAAAAGTACAGGGTGATTCATAAATCCTATTTTTCTGCCTAAGAACCTAGTTGCTCAAAACACTTCTTCCATTATAGCACCAATTTCATTATACTATTTGTGCGAAAGTCTGCTATCCGATTATAAAGCCACTTCTGGACAGCGATGTCACGTCATCAGGTTCAAACCGTTGACTCCCCATAAACCTCTTCATGGGACCAAACAGATAAAACTCAGTGGGAGCCAGATCTGGACTGTAAGGTGAGTGCCAATGCAGCATTACCAGTGAGATCATCATGTCTGTTTGGAAAATAACTACACCATCTGGAGAAATCAGATCATGCTAGGCAATCATCACCTAACACTTTCCCCATTTGCTTGTGAATTTCAGTCAGGGTGTTCGTTGAGCCCACAGAAAACAAACACTTCCCTGCTCTTCGATAGTCGACGAAGACGGAACATACCCATGTTTTGCAGTTCACAATTTTGCCCCAAGGGGACAGTAATGCCAAGAGTACCTTTCTGTGGTGTGATCTTCAAATGTTTTTTTAGTGAAATCTCTTTGGATAAGTACTCTCAGCATAATAAATAATTGGGTTATAATACAACAGCCTAATGGTGCCAAGAAACTGTGGAGATCTAGTTAAGGCGAGAACTTGTAGAACAGAACCACACAATCCACAAAATTATTTCCATGACACATATGTACAGTCTATTCCAAAAGCCTTTTCACTTAGGTAAGTGATGTTCAGCGTCCTTGCAATACATTAAACCAGTGAAATTTATCGAATCAGGCAAGAAGTCCAGTTTGAATCACCTCGGACTCGACTTCTTGCCTGAACCGATTAATTTCAATGGTTTAATGTATTGCAAGGACGCCGAACATCATTTACCTGATTGAAAACGCTTTTGGAATAGACTGTACATTTCGATGACAGTCGTCATCATTAGCATGATAACAATTTTATTACAAAATTTATACCTTTATGAAGGATTCCATCCAACATAGCAGGGTGTAGGAGGGAGCCAAGATGCATATGTACGTGGTTGGCTTCAATCTCAAGCTTACTTAATTTTCCAAAAGTGAATTGGAGTATTAAATTCAGATAAGTCAATGAAGTAGGTTCCTATGGGTATGTCCTACTTCTTATTTAGTACAGGTTTGGTCCACTGGGATAGGAATTACAGGGGTCCATTCTGGTTTATACATAGGTAAAGGAGTGAAATTCGGTATGCAGATTTCTCTAGGCAAAGTATACCGTACATCACCATTAGAATTAGATAGTGAGATCACTCACGCAGTAACCAACACTAAAATCAGGTGAGGAGGTGGATGCGCGAAATAATAATGCTGCTGTCGCTATCGACCATCTTCATTGCGAATCCTGGCTATTACAAATGGCAATTTTATGTTTAGTTGTTGTCGTATATTTTATTGTTTTAGTAATTAACGAAAGGTTGGCATATCTCCGACTCTTCCAGCATCAGGCAATCCATCTGTGATCATGCTTCAGAAACTCAACTGTACTGAGACGAGGATGATGTGCCAGCCACCAGCCATTCTGATCGCACACCATGGACACAGAGTTTGTAAAGACCCGTTTCCACGAACCAAGTTTTTCTCGATTCGGTTCGCGAAACTAGATTCGTAATGCCGTGGAACCGAAACTCGTTTCGTTCAAACTTGTTCTGAGAACTCGTTTCAGCTATGAAACTAGTTTCGCGTCGCATTCACAGTTGCACTTTGCAAAATGGCCGAGCTGTGATTGGTTTTGCAATTCTACACAAAATATATAAATTATGATGCTGATAATAAAGCTAATAAGCTAATTTGTAAGCAGTAGATATTTTAAACGCTTAAGTAGAGAAATATACAAATTTCTACGCCTTTGTGGGCATCCATATTTGTTGACAGTCCCACAATACACTGCATACCTCATTTCAACAATCCTGTAATGCAATCGAACTCGGTAGATAGAAACTCGATTAGTACTCGGTTCGTGGAACTAGGCAGGAATCCAATTTCTGACCATTTCACTCGAATGACGTGCATTAGGGATAAACAATTGAAAGAATATGAGCGCCATATCGAATTTCTAAACAGTTGGAGTTTGTATTGTTGCAACGGCGCTGCATGAAAATCGTATTATTGAAAATTGGCAACTGCTTTATCAACAGAGCAGAAATACAAGGTTGTCGAACGGTATTTCGAGACAAAATCACCTGTAACCGTGCAAAGAAAGTTCCGGAAGGAATACAAGTGTCGAGACGCACCAGGCAGGCAAGCAATCATGGATTTTGTCAAGCAATTTCGTGCCACTGGATGTGTTAAAGGCAAGAAAAAAGGCGGGAGCGAAGCTCGTGTTCGAACGGCCGAAGTTGTCGAAAATGTTCGCACAAGATTGGTCGATTCCCCTACCAAAAAATCTGTTCGCCACTTATCCATTGAAGAAGGGCTGTCGTATACCACGAAGTGGCCTCACACCACTTTCTCAATCAGAAATTCGGAAATCGTGTCATTTCAAACAGGTTTCCAGATCGATTTGGGGGTGGCTTTCTTTGGCCCCCTATGAGTACTGACCTAAACCCATGTGATTTTTATCTCTGGGGGTTCCTTAAGGCGTGTGTGTTCACTACAGCACCAAGAACCCTAGACCAGCTGTGACAAAGCATCGTCGACTGCTGCACCCTTGTGGATGCAGAAATCCTGGATAGAGTTATGAACGACTTCACCATTCGGCTGCGGGCAGTTCAAAACGTTCGTGATGGCCACATTGAGCATATCATCAAGACTTTCCCACGGGAATAAAAACTCCGAACTGCCTAAAATATCATACTGAAACAGTATTGCATCTAGGCTGGAATAGAAGGGCGCGCTGCCCAGCCTTTTTCGTTGGATTTATTTAAACTAACCATTATAATGTACGCTTATGTCTCAGACTTGCCCTACTTTCTGACCAAATGTGCCCTAATTATTGTTCATTTCCCTGCCCTGCCATTTTGCTAGATGCAACCCTGTTAAATGCTAAGTTTGTAAACATTAATGGGTCAATAAATCATAGTACTGAAATGGTCAGAAATTGATGAATCACCCTGTAGATCCGCAAATCTAGTTTGTGAAATCGAGTTTCCCGAATCGAGAATTCTCAGTCCGTGGAAACGGGGTATAAAAGTGGGCAATACCACCTTCCCCTTTTATATGACCAGATTCATCGCACCTGTCGGTCCATATCAGGGGTATTTTGCCACTTCTTTTGAAGGCGTATATCCAAAATTTTTTCACTGCGCTCAGTGAAGTGATGGATACGACCTGAATCAATTTTGTAATTAAATCGTTATCACACTGAAGACGACTTTATTGTTGAAATGTACGTGCGTGGTATGGAAATAATTTTGCGGACTGTGTACCTTTTTTTGTTCTACAAGTTTTTAGAATAATCCTGTTGCTTACTGAAAATTCGACCACAGCCTTTGCAGACCTACCAACTATTTCTGGAGGAAAACCGGGCGATAGTATATTTTTGTAGGACTGAAATTTTACTTTGGACTTAATTTTACACTATGTGGAATCCGTCAAAATTTGACGGCAAACAAGTATGTGGTTTCAATAAAAATCCTCTCCACAAAGACGTCAATCAAGAACTTTGCTTGCATTGATGGTTAAATATACGTCAATTACAACAATTAACGACGATAACAATGATCAATGCGCATGCGCAGAAGTGCCGAATTTGCTCTTTAAAAAGTGCTTTGCGTTTTAATATATAGGATTATAGTTGCCGCCACATAAGTTGAACGACAGGATGACGTCATTTCTAACACTAGCCAATAGACGTTAACGGGAAGTAAATCGCTTAGTTATTACATGAAAGAATCAGTTTCCGTTTTCAAAATATTATTTTCGTATTTATATTTAGTTTCTATTTTCGTTTTTTTTTTTAAATAGATAAATGAAATTAATACATGAAATTAATAAATTAATATATTAAAAAATGACGCAGGATAGTCGATTCGAAGGCAATTTGTTTTATATTATGACTTTTAATGGGTTTTCCACGTTTCAGCGATATCTCCGCCTTTACTAATAGTAGAACAAGTGCATCATGGGTAAAATCCAGACAAAGCATATTGATGAGAAGACTTACTGCGCATGTCAGGGTTGGCCGTGGCCTGGTTGTCTCATCGGTTGGCTCACTGATCGATGGAGTTAAGCAATTTCAGGTGGGGCCAGCTGCTGGCTGGATGACAGCCAGTGGCTTGATGACCACTGCTGGGTGGAACGGCTATTTGGGGCACAGCTGTTGGGGGACTTTAATCTGACCCATTTGCTGAGTGACCAGTGCTGGTTGTTCAGCAGCTGGTGATAGCCACTGATTTGTTCGTCCACCAGCAGCTCTTCCATCATGAACCCCCCATGCTTCGGAGGGCATGTTAAGCCGTCGGTCCCGGCTGCTACTATCATCTCGTAGCAGTCGTTAGTTACTGGGATGGCGCAAAACTCCCTCGAAGGAGTAAGTGCCACAGATTATCATTCTGCGAAAATCTACCCTCTGTACAAGATAAGATATTGCGCATGTCAAAAAGATCGTTCAACTTACGTGGCGGCAGCTATCAACACCATGAAATTTCGTAACAATGTAATGAAATTTCATTGCCCAGGCCTTGTCTTTAGGTGGTGTTGCAGATATAGGACGTGACCACCGAGAGAGAAGGCCTCCGCAGTGAAACTGAATACATTGTTACATCATCATAGGTAGTGCAAATTAAGGCACTATTATTATATTGTGCACTATTATTGGTAGAAATACGAATAACGATGCACTATCTATGTGATGCAACAATGTATTCAATTTCATTGCGGAGGCCTTCTCTCTCGGTGGTCAGAATTAGGATGCACAATTACATATTGTACATTAGTCAAAATAATTAAGGGAGTAAGATACACGATACGTGAAGTAAGTACTCAGTAAGTAAGTTGCTGGTGCATCATAGGGAAAGAAGGGAAAATTTTAGGGGTTCTTTTACGAGAGTACTATTCGCCGGGATATTTTTACGATCCGCCGGGTGACCGGGTGGGATTGTCAAAATCCGGGTGAGTCGGCAGGTCTGCCTTTGTATTTTCCAAGTCTATGGGTAAGAGACCGAGAGTTCGCCTGCAATTAGATGGCTAAACTACATGGATAATCTAGCTTCGGCCAGCTTGAGTATTACAGAGCTGCCAACCTTCTTGTTAGCTAGTGAGGGGGATAAACTGCAAAAATGAGGGGGATTTTGCCTCAAAGCAGGGGACTGCCAGATGTTGTCGTTACTTACATATTACACATATTTTCACTTTAAGAATGCCTTTATTCTCATATATGTACCCATATATAATTTTTCTGGTTATAATAATTTTACTTTATTTAGACATTTCGAACTTAGAAAGTCATAAGAGGATCTTAATACTGTACTTACTATTAACGAAGTGAGTGGTAGCTTTGCAGTATAAAAGATGGACAACAGGATTATTGACTAGTTTCGCCATTTATTCCCGGCTTCTTCAAGGATACATAACAAGCGGCTCACAAGCCTATATATACAGAAATTTGGGCGAGACAACAAAGTAACTAATAAGAAAATTAACCAATAGGGCCAATAAACTAAGGAGAAAAGAAAAACAAAAATGTGTGAGGGTCGCAAACGCGGACCGAAAAGAGGTCGTATCTGGTAGTAAAAATGACAAGTGGATTTACTAACAGGACCGTATAAATAAAAAACTCAATGAACAAAATTTTTATATAAAGCAAAGTAAGAAATATATATAAAAAAAAAATTTATTTATAAAGCAAAGTACAAAATGAATAGATTACAAAAGGTCTGAGAGAGGATTGAGTATGGCGAACACATCGAATTCAGTTTGACGATTGAGTAATTGGTCAGGGTTGGACTTCTTGGCCTTGTAAATCTCGATAGATTCCAGGGTGGCTGTTTTGGACGGTTTATTACAAACGTGCATAATGGACATTACTTCGCTTTGTGGTCTAAGGGGGTGTCCAGTGCTTGTCCGGTGGATGGCATAATGTGAACAGTTGTCTTGATTATTGTATGATCTTTCATGGTCCTTAAAACGTATAGTGAAGCTGCGAGTTGAGAGGCCTATGTAATATTTTTCACAGTGGGCACAACTTAGGCGGTATACCCCTGGTTGATCAAACTTATTGTTATTAACAGTGGACGGTGGATTCAGATGACGGAGAGAATGGGGAGAGGAACATGGGGATACTTGCAGGCCGAGGGAAGATACTGAATCGTCAAACTGAATTCGACGTGTTTGCCATACTCAATCCTCTCTCAGACCTTTTGTAATCTATTCATTTTGTACTTTGCTTTATATAAAAAAAAAAAAAATATTTTTATTTCGTACTTTGCTTTATATAAAAATTTTGTTCATTCAGTTTTTATTTATACGGTCCTGTTAGTAAATCCACTTGTCATTTTTACTACCAGATGCGACCTCTTTTCGTCCGCATTTGCGACCCCCACACATTTTTGTTTTTCTTTTCTCCTTAGTTTATTTGCCTATTGGTTAATTTTCTTATTAGTTACTTTGTTGTCTTGCCCTGTACCTCCATGCTCATTGGTTCATTTGTACCCAAATTTCTGTATATAAAGGCTTGCGAGCCTCTTGTTGTGTATCCTTGAAGAAGCCGGGAATAAATGGCGAAACTAGTCGATAATCCTGTTGTCCATCTTTTATACTGCAAAGCCACCACTCATTTTGTTAGTCATAAGAGGGTCATCAATAAACTGTGGACAAGCATTATAGTAACATATGAAAATAAAATAACAGATTTCCACAATATAATATTTACTCATAACGGATGCACATTTCTGAAGACGATAACACATTTCCACAGTAAATATTATATTGTGGAAATGTGTTATTTTATTTCCATGTGTTACTGTTGACATTTCTAACATTCACTTTATATATATTTAGGCGTGTCATTATACATTTTTGTAGCACGTTTAGCACTTCGAATACTATCTTTCCCAAGTTCAAATTTAATACAAGGTTCCAAATCTGACGTTTTGATAATGTACCATCTAGAGAAAGTGCTGCACAGTTGTCCGTTTTATTTTTTTTATCATGCTGAAAATACGTTCTTCTCCAGCATTAGAATGTGGGACAGCTAACACAACCTGTGCTAACAAGGACTCAAGGAAACTACTAATCCACAACAAAAGTTTATTCATACGAATGCGCATTTCGGCAGCCAAGCTGCCTTCGTCAGCGTATCCAAGACTTGATCAGGACAGAGAGTTCTGTTCAGATGAAGTATGAGAATTACATAGACGTAGTAACATTCTTCAGCAATAGCTTTTGTTTTACCTTCTTGGAGATGCTGCTAATAATTTCTTTC